>CANXYC011335708.1:0-57420 GCA_948193065.1 Aleurites moluccanus
TATATATATATATATATATATATATATATATTGACATTTATTATTTATATAATTAAAATAAATATAATATAATTATGATTAAAAGAATAAATAATGACAATATCTTAAATATAAATTTGATATTATCAAACATAAAATTTAATTTATTTATATAGCATTAGTTCAAATATTAATATAATTATAATTAACATTCAAATTACTATAGTTCTAATTTAAATATTAATTAGCGTGAAATTAATTACCATTAATTCAATTTTAGAATTTTATTATTAATTTATTTAGCATGAATTTTAATATTAAATTTAATTAACATTCAAATTACTATAATTTAAATTTTAATTAGCATCAATTTAATTATCATAAATTTAATTACTAAAAATTCTAATATTAATATTAATTCCTTAGAATTATCTTTTTCTAGACATATTATTCCTATACACAATCAATTTTTTAAATTGTATTTGTAAAAAACGAAGAAATAAATAATACACAAATAATAAATGATCCATCAACTCATAATTAATATAAATTACTCCACCAAACAATAAATATCAAATATTTTAAGTAAATTAAAAAACTAAATAAAGCCAACTAGATATCGTGGCAGAACCAGCGCTAGAGTAGAGGAGCCCGACTAGTGCACCATTGGACCTAATGGAGAGTCGTATTGGTGGCTGCCGGAGAAAGAAGTGGACAGTGGCTGTGGAGGCAGACTTAGAACTGGGTTGTGGTGGCTATGGAGGCAGATGTGCGGCGCTATAGTGATAAAATGTGCGTTATCTGCTGCTCATTTGAATCCCCATAATATATTTGCTTATCATTTAAAATGCATAAAAATAAAATTCTCGCCCGTTCCACTTGAAAAATTCGCATTGAATCATTTTGGTCGGATTACTGAGTTTGGATTCAATTTTTAAAAGATGAATAATTAAAATATATCGAATCGATGAACTAATTAATTTTCAATTTTTTTAATCAAATCAATTTGTAGGGTCTGAATTTTATAATATTGATACTAATATATTTGAATTTGAGTTTCCTCACTAAAAAATAATTAAAAGTATTGTCGATATTTTATGGCTCTCTCCTGATCAAGATGACAATTTATTTATATTTTATAAATGTTGGTGGGTCTGCTTAATATGATAAAGTATTACCTTCTTTGATAAAGTAATATATTTTTTAGAGATGTTGGTGAAATAATGAGGTTGCTTTTAAATATGTTATCCCAATATAAAACAGCCTTACCATTATAATCAATAATCATTAGCTTAATCGCTTTACATAATTACACTGTTGAATTGCGACTCTCAACTTGCCATCTTATTTGTAATTTTTTTTATTAATTATGTTTTAAGTGAAGCTGGACTTGTAATTTCATAATTTTAA
Source organism: Aleurites moluccanus (assembly GCA_948193065.1). Classification (NCBI taxonomy): domain Eukaryota; kingdom Viridiplantae; phylum Streptophyta; class Magnoliopsida; order Malpighiales; family Euphorbiaceae; genus Aleurites; species Aleurites moluccanus. The sequence goes on from CANXYC011335708.1 coordinate 1,390, forward strand.
GATTAATTCTTATTTTAATACATTCATTTTTTCTTTTAGAAATACATTCCACTTTATTTATAAAAAGAATATATATACACATAGTAACGAATCCTGAAAAATGAAATATAAAATATAAAATGCAAGGTCCAAATCGATATAAATATTATTAGATCAATGTTGATGGTAACAGTGACAGCAATGAATAACAACAAAAATAAGGCCAAATATGACATTAATAGATAAAAGAGAAAGTATATAAAGTACTTATATTTTCATTTGAATTAAGTAACAGTCTTTTTTAATAAGATGACGATTTTGTTTTATTTTTTTAAATTATTTATTTTTTAATTATATATATTTTTTAGAATAATTATAAAAAATTACTTGTAAATTTTAAGAAAAAAAAATAATCTCTCGTATTTATGTGAATTAATGATTTAGTATATTAAAACTAATTATTATTATCATTTTTTTAAGATTAATTCTAATATAAATGATGATTTATTTTTTATTTTTTATTAATATCTCGATTTAATATATAGTAATTTTAATTTTAATTTTAAGTTTTGCTAAATAAATAAAGTTTTTTAATTTTTAAAAATATAAAAAAAAATATTAATTTTTTATTTTATTTTTTCATACTACTTTATATATTAACACTTAAAATTAATAATATATATATCAAGATTTATTCATTCATGATAATAATATAGTCTCTCTATTATATATATAGAGAGAGTGAGAGAGAGAGAGAGAGAGAGAGAGAGAGAGAGAGAGAGAGAGAGAGAGAGAGAGGGTGAGGGGGCCTGGATCCCCTCGAGTCCTCACAAGGTATCGCCATTGTATATACACACATAAAAATGAGAAAATATATTAATAGAGAAAAACATTTTTATTAAATTTTTCATACTCTTTAAATTAGATATTTATTATTATTATTATATCTTAAATTGATCATAAAATTTTAAGAAATTTTCACATATTCTTTTTATTTAAATTCAAACCTAATATTTTTCATAATTTATGTTATTTGTGATTTGTAAGACCTCAATTTATTTTATTTTTGATTATTTTATATTTAAATTTTTAAATATTGATCATCATTCTATACAATTATATTATATTATATTATTAAAAAAATTATAATTGATTAAAAGTTATAATTATGATGTTTAAATTTTATGTTTCAATTTTAATATTATACTTTATTTTATTTTTATTTTTAATTGATACTCACTTATATATATTATTATGATTTATATACAACTATATTTGATATATTTTTTCATTATTTATTTTATTTTATTTTTTTTATAACTATTTTCTGAAAAATAAATTTTGTTTTCCGCATCTAAACAATGTCATAGTTTTTAAAGGGATTGTAGTTTTTCCAAGACTTTTAGGTATTGAATTTCAGTTTTAATAGAAAATAAAAAAATTAAGGAAAAAAGTAATCCAATTGAAAAAATATTTTAAATCTTTAAATTAATATTCGATAAATTAATAATTCATTATTATATAATATTTTTTTATGATTCTGACTTGAACTAATTAATTAAATTAATAATTTAAATAAATTAATAAGATAATATTTTTATGAAAATCATACATAATTATATTAATTATATTAATAAGATAATATTAATTATTTTTCAACATTAATACATATAATTAATTATGATATATACTTTATTAAAATATAACTCTAAAAATTATTTAAAATCTAAATAATTATATTCACTTATTTTTTTTATTTTTTTTAATTGATCACATATTTTTTATTTAATTTATATTAAATTTATTATAAAATTAATACAACACAATAAATTTTTAATTACTTAAATATATATTTATTAAATTATAAATATTTTATTTAAATTAACAAATTATTAATTTATCTATTAACAAATATACTTAAATTACATTGAATTCTTATATTCTTATTAAAAACAAGATATGGGCGATGGATAAGGGGTGAGGGGGCTGTTGTGTTTTTTTACACAGTAGCCTTTCATGTAGTCAATTTTTATTATTTAAAAAATTTTAAAAAAATTTAAAAAAATTATATTTTAATAGTATTTGATGTAATGAATCTATTGATGTATTTTTTATTCTAAACAAAAATCATTTAGACTGCTAAAAGTGCATTATAAAATAAATTTATTTTATCAAACACTATCAAAATATAATTTTTTTAAATTTTTTTAAAAATTTTTAAATAATAAAAGTCTGGTGTGTAACAGCAACGGATAAGCAGATGGATAAACTTTAAATAAAAACGATTGTACGACAATAAATATAACAAATAAAATAAATCCTATATACCCTCTTTAATAACAAAGATCCACGTGCACCATCTATAACTATATCTCACCTACCTCCTTAGACCAAAGATTAGATACGCTTACAAGAATGCTCCATCACCGTGCACGTGTACTTATTCACTTTGAAAACATGTGAAAAAATAAATTAAAGAAAAAGAAGACTTTATTTTAGTATTTTTTTTTAAGAAAAGAAAATTACTCTCGTGTGTAACATCGGCAACATCTCACAGTGCCGTCGGCAGTTATAGTTCATGTCAGAAATTTAGAAGAGATATAAATTAATTGAAATTACAATTAAAGAAATTAACTCATTCTTTTATGTTTGCCCAATTTAAATACATCTTGTATTCGATTTGTATTTTTTTCTTTTTAATTTGATTGAATTGAACTCAAATCTGATATATTTTACTTTTTAAATCAACATTAATATTATTAAATTAAAGCAGAATTGTTGGTTTGTAAATTGAGAAAATAACTCTCTTCTTTAGATAATATATAAATTTTCCTATAATTAATATTTAAATTTATAATTTTATATTTCTAGAGACAATTAAAATTTATTAAGTTGAAAATAAATTTATAATTTTTCCTGCTTATTATGGGCTTTTTAGAAATATTAAACAGCTATTACAACAATTTTAGAGTGTAAAAATATCGCATATTTATAGATAGATGAATTTTTATGTAGACTGTATGACTCATTCTGACAGTTCTCTAAGTTTAGAATATCATGTGTTTAAAGATTTTTTTTTGGGTATTTCTAATTTTTTTTTCATGATATTTATGGGATTACTTACACTGATATTATTTTAAGTTAATTTATTTCTTTTTCTTTGTTTATAAAACAAAAAATATTAAGTTAAAAATCCTTCGTATTTATAGTGAAATTTATTAAGTTAAGAATCTTTGAAGTTGATAAATAAAATTTAGTGATTATGTAATTAACAGGCCAAATAAATTAAATTTAAGTGTTTCTTTTTTGTAATGTTAAAAAAAAATATATTCCATTATAAAAAAATGAGACATAAAATTAAATTATCTAACTAAATTATAAATATAAAGTAATTGAATATCATCATAAAAATAAAAATAAAAACTCAATCAAATAAAAATTAAATTTCATATTTTTTTAATTGACTCTAATCTTAAAAATTTTTAAATAAATTTAATTCATCACATAAAATTATAAATTAAATAATAATATTTGACATATTAACATATTAATTATAATAAACATCTTATGATTTATATTAATTTCATAAGTATTTATTATTTAATAATATTTAATTATTAATAATTTATAATATTATATAATAAATTAAATTTATCTAATTTTTTTTCCTATTTTACCCACTTGAATACATAATAAATACACTCATAATTGCAATAAATATAGATATGATTGAAATGCTTGTCCAAGGATTGAGGGCTGCTTTATATTTTTACACAACAGTTTCTCATGTGATCCATTTTAATTATTTAAAAATTTTTAAAAAATTATATTTTGATAGTATTTGATGTAATGAATCTATTGATATATTTTTTATATTAAACAAAAATCATTTGGACTGCTGAAAATATATTAGAAATGCGTTAAATCTAGACCGTTAAATATAATATATAAAATTTTTAATGTATTTCTAGCCGTTCAAATGATTTTTATTTAATATAAAAAATATATCAATAGATTTATTGTATCAAATATTATTAAAATATAATTTTTTAAAAATTCTTAAGTAATTAAAATGAAGCACATAAGAGACTTCTATACAAAAATATACAGCAGCCCCTCAACCCGTGTCAAAAGCCCAAAAATTGCAAGGTTGATACTTTGGTAAGTGTGAAACAATCTTTGGTCAACCACGGAGTCTTATTTTCATTGACAAGATCAACGTCTTAGAACAAAAGGACCGACTTCTGCGAAGTATCTAATTATTTCCTTTTTATCCGTAAATGATAACCTAAATTTACATTTGGATATAAGGATATTGTTTTTCTCTATCTGTCTCTCTTTCTCACCTGCGCAAAAGGCAGGAGACTAGGAGAAAACATCGCCATTTATCGGGCCATGTAATTCGGATCCTTTTTCAGATCCGGATACTATCAAATTTCCCATCTATCGGATCCGAGACCCGAATCAGCCATGACTAGGCGGTGTTCGCATTGCAGCAACAATGGTCACAACTCGCGGACCTGCCCTAACCGCGGGGTCAAGCTCTTCGGAGTTCGATTGACCGACGGGTCGATCCGGAAAAGCGCTAGTATGGGCAATTTGAGCCATTATACCGGGTCTTCTAACCTGGGTGGGACTCACGCATCCGGGTCCAACAATCCGGGATCTCCTGGCGACACCCCCGATCACGGCTCCGCCGCTGATGGTTACGCTTCTGAGGATTTCGTTCCTGGCTCTTCTTCGAGCCGTGAGCGAAAGAAAGGTTAGAACTATTCTTACAAAATTTAGCTTTAGCTCGTTTCTGTTTCGATATTAATTAATATTGAATCATTGTTTATCTAATTTTTGAAGTCTGCAAATATTGGAATATTACAACCGAAATTGAATTAGTTTGTTTATTATTTCTTTTCGAAAAAAAATGTTTTTGATGACCGCCACTGGTACGAGAATGATGCATTCTACATGAAGTAAATGAAATTATGTGAATGGTTAAATTTGGATTTTGATTTTTGCTTCAGTATTAGACATCAAGTGATTGAGATTCGAGATAAAACCTAAGAAAATGCTATATATGTGTATTTATCTGAAAAAAGAAAAAAGTTTTATGTCTTGGAGCTTGGGACCGAGTTAGATCACCGGGTTGGAAGTAACTAGGAATATCTTCTTTAGGCTGTAAATTAAGTTGTGATCTAAGTTGGGTTACAAGTTTGATTTGACAAGATGTAATCATATTTATCTTGACCTCTGGACCTTCTTTATAGTTAGAAAGATCTGTGGTATTGTGTTGCTAAAATAGTTAGAGATGAGAAGAAAGTTATATTTGGTATATCATTCTTTATTGTTGACTAGGTTACTAAAAATGGTACATTTGGTGTAACTGTATTTGAGTGGTAACTGTTGACTGATTGTTTTGTTTCTTGTGAGGATTTATGCACAATTAAAACAGAGTACTTGATATTTCTATATAAGGAAACTTTAAAATTGGAGGTGCTGTTTTCTTGTGTCAGTTAAGCTCAGAATCTACAGATAGAAGTTAACGATGCATCCATAATTTTACGTTGCTGTTGGATGGAGGGATTTCAAGTTGTCATATTTGAATTTGATAATATATAGGTTTGCCTTAATTGCTTATATTCATGGATTTTGGTGAGTATTATGAATTTGAAATACCTTGTAAAAAGGCATAATTTCAAAATCCACTTCAAATTAGTGATTGGCCTCATTTATGAATCTAACTGATTGAAGAATGGGCTGATTTTCACTCAAAACAGTTTAAACTAAAATTAAAGCCAAATCCTTCTTTCAACATCATTATATGCAAGCATAATACTCTTAGACTTGTGTGTGGCTTGTATGACATGTGCACCTATTTCTCTTGAATGACAAATAACCTGTGCAGGTGTTCCATGGACTGAAGAGGAACATAGGATGTTTCTTCTTGGTTTGCAGAAGCTTGGCAAAGGTGATTGGCGAGGAATTGCACGCAATTATGTTATATCAAGGACACCTACTCAGGTGGCCAGTCATGCACAAAAGTATTTCATCAGGCAAAGCAACTTCTCTAGGAGGAAAAGACGGTCCAGCTTGTTTGATATTGTAGCTGACGAAGTGAGCACCATGTTTTTCCCCCACTCCTATACTTATTAAATGAACTAATCATGCAGTTTTCAATCCACCCTACTATACTCTATTCAATTTAAAAACTATAAGGTAATGTCTTTTCATTGTTGTCGGGGACAGGTAAAGATAATGTCTTCCCTTTTAGTCTTGTTACAAGTTAATTTTTGGTTGGTTTTTAAACATTTATCCCTCGCCAACCGCAAAAGAACAAAGATCTATTTTCTAGGAAATAAACCTGGGCAGTCTTATCTGGGTATGGTTCTTGTCCTATTCAAGCATTTGTCTTTATTCAATTAACCTTTTGGGATTGGAAAGTTAGGATTTGTGGATTCCTCTAAATGCTGGAAGAGCCTGTCATGTCTATGCTATTTTACTGTCTTCTGTTCACTAATTACATTAATCTCATGTTTCCTTTGTGTTCATTTTGTGGATGCATGAAGCTTTATAGCTTTTTGTTTTTAGCTGTCCTTCTGTAGTTATCTAATGTATATTTCTTTCTGGCACTATTGCATTTGCAGCAAGTTGACACTCCAATGGGATCACAAGATTTCTTGTCTGGCAACAATCCCCAGGCTGAAACACAAAGTGATGATCATATTCCTTTGGCTGATCATCCTCCTTTGGATGAAGAATGTGAATCAATGGATTCTACCAATTCGAATGAGGCAGAAGCTGTTCCTCCAAAGCCAGATAGTTCAGAGTCCATTTACCCAGTTATGTACCCAGCTTATTTCCCACCGTTCTTCCCATTTTCTTTTCCATTTTGGTCGGGATACAATGTGGAGACAAGTAAGAAAGAGGAGACTCATGAGGTTCTCAAGCCAACAGCAGTACACTCAAAAAGCCCAATTAATGTCGATGAGCTGATTGGAATGTCGCAACTGAGTTTAGGAGAATCTATCGCCGATGCTGGCCCCTCGTCTCTTTCCTTAAAATTGCTTGAAGGGTCATCAAGACAATCTGCTTTCCATGCAAATCCAGCCTCTAATGCTTCAAACATGAAATCAAGCAGCAGTCCAATCCATGCAGTTTAAAGGGAGCTTTGGCAGACATGAGATTGTAGGTTAGCTCAGTGGTGATAAACTGGAGAGTCTGTTTATAAAAGACAATAATGTTAATGTTTAGTCTGTTTTGGGTTCATTATATATTTGTTTCTGGGATGGTTTAATAAGATTTTTTTTTTCTCTTAAAACTATTAGTAACTTGTTTTAGGTCGTAGCTTGCTTTAGATTGTAGCATCTTGTCAGAAATTATTTGAATCTTTAACACCTATATTAATCTAAGTTGTTCGCTATTTTGCTGCTATTTTTCTTTCAAGTTGTTTATTTGAATCTTGTTTGGCAATGAGACTAATGGGATCCTCCTTCCAAATCCAAGAAACAGAAATGAAATCTAGTGACTTCTTTGACTTTTGCAACTCTGCTAAAAATCAGCGCTCTATAGCCAATTTCTCATATTAATTCCACAACTTTTATAATTTACAATATTATTTCTAAATATCTTATTAATAATTTCTTACCCCATTTCTTTTATTAAGCGTAAAAATACACCATACACATAAAGGCTAAAGCACCCTTAAATATGGAGTGAAAATTATTAAAATTTATTTTCAAAGTAATTATTTATATATTTTAATTAATCATAAAAAATTTAAAACAATTAAAACTAAAAAAATTTGATTTTTCCAAAAAAAAAAAAAACGGAAGGCCCAGAGGCCCAAATTCAATGACTTTTAACTTCCAACCTCAAAACAAAGATCACCGTCTGTTTGCCGGAAGCTAGGACAAAGACATGAACAGCATTCTCAATTTCCAAAAAAACACAAGAAGATCATGGACAAAGAAAAAACATTTGATTCCTTACAGATCTCCACTTTTTGTTTTACTGATCTCTGTCTTTACCTTGTTTATTTTTCTTATCATCTTCACTTCCTACACAAAGCCCTCCAGTTCTCTTTCCCGTAAAATCCTAAATCCCCAAATCCCACAATGCAGCAGGTTCCAAACCCTCACTGGAGGAGAGAAATTCCTGTGGTATGCACCCCACAGTGGGTTCAGCAATCAGCTGTTGGAGTTCAAGAATGGGATACGTCTGGCGAGGATTTTGAATAGAACGTTAATTGTCCCTCCGGTTCTTGATCACCATGCTGTTGCTCTTGGTAGTTGCCCTAAATTTAGGATTTTGAAGCCTGAAGAGATCAGATTTTCTGTTTGGGTTCACGCGATTGAGCTTCTTAAGGCCGGGAGGTTGGTGGACTTTGTCTCTCTCTCTCTGTTGAGTGTACCTATAGTTGTATACAGATTTTGATGTTTTATTCATTCACAATATTCGTTTAGTGTAAACATTATACTAGAAATGCATTTGATTACATACTTTGCATTACGGCCTAACCAACGTATCCTTAATGTTTCTGGTGTGTATATGGATTGATTAAATCGTTTTGTTATTGGTACCTGATTTTGGGTTGTGCTTTGTTATAATCAATGAATATTATGAAATTGATTATAGCAATGCAATTCAGATAATTTTTGGCTATTTTACTAGGTTGATGTGAACACTTTGTAGGAGGAAAATAAAAATTGTTTCATGCTGGTAAGATGTGTGAGAATAGAGTGTTCAGCTCAACTGGACAGGCATCCCTACTGGGTGCAGTTGAGTAATAGTTTTTGTTTTGTAGAATCTCAATAGAAATCTAGGATCTTGTATTATAATACCGTTCTGTATGAAATAAGGTTATGGTTAGTAGGATGGAATAGAATTAATAGAATAAAAACGGGATATAATGAATGGATTGGTCATTCTATTCCTATTTTTGGTTAAAAATGTCAAAATTAATTATCATAAATGATTTTTATTCCTCTACTTGATTCATTTGATGGTGGCAATGCCTGATTGCTGGGAGTAGGAGTTGTAGTGATAGATCGAAGTAAACATAAGTTAGAAAAGTTATGTGAAGCTAACATGCTTATGCATATTTTTTAATGTAATGTGCACTACATTAGCTACAGTAATAGCAATAGTAATAGGTAATGTAATGAGTGTTACATCTTTAATTCTCAATCAATTTTCTTTATGTAATCCAACAAAGTAATGAGACATGTATTGCAGTTTCAGTTACATTACATCCTTGATTATGTGCTACCAAACATAGCCTCAATTTGCATAATCAATTAAGCTTTATGTTTTGATGTGTTGTTTTCTGAATGTTAGGCAAAGGAATTTACTCCTATGTACAAATGACTGTTAAACTAGAAAATTGGATTTTGTATATGATTTCCCTTGCTTTCTTTCCTCTTTTCAGAGAATTGGTAAATGATTTTCTTCCTCTTCTTCAAATGAATACTTAATATTATGCATTCTCTTATTGGCCACATGCCATGTCATTGCAGGTATGTCTCTATGGTTGACATCATCGATATTTCATCGATAGTGCCTTCTTCCATTCGAGCCGTAGATTTCAGGACATTTGCATCCTTGTGGTGCAGTGTGAATGAGGATTTCACTTGTGTGAATGATTTGAATGCACAGTCCTCTTTGATTGATAGCCTTAGGCAGTGTGGATCTATACTGTCTGGGGTTAATGGTAATATAGATAAATGTTTATATGCTGTAGATGAAGATTGCAGAACCACAGTTTGGACTTACAAGAATGGTGAAGAGGATGGAGCATTAGATTCATTCCAACCTGATGAGCAACTCAAGAAGAAAAAAAATATTTCTTATATTAGGAGGCAACGAGATGTATACAAAACACTTGGACCTGGTTCTGAACCTGATTCTGCCACTGTTTTGGCATTTGGAAGCCTTTTCACTGCCCCATACAAGGGTTCAGAGCTATATATTGATATCCACGAAGCACAGAGTGATCAAAGGTTACAATCCTTGATTGAGAAAATTAAATTTCTTCCCTTTATTCCTGAAATCTTAAGTGCGGGGAAGAAGTTCACTCTAGAAACCATAAAGGCTCCTTTTCTTTGTGCTCAGCTCAGATTGTTAGATGGTCAGTTTAAGAACCACTGGAAAGGTACTTTTTGGGGCCTGCAACAAAAGTTAGAATCTTTAAAGCAGATGAGTCCTCAACCTATTCATATTTTTGTAATGACTGATCTTCCTGAAGGTAATTGGACTGGAAGTTACTTGGGGGACTTGGCTAGTGATTCAAACAATTTCAAGTTGTACTTTCTCAGGGAAGAAGATGACTTGGTGGTACAAACAGCAATGAAACTCGCAGCTGCAGATCATGGTTTGAGGCTCAGATCATCATGGAGTCTTAATGGAGTGAGCAAGATAAAGATGCATTGTCCTTATCAAAGATTGCCTGAAATACTTCTATATATGGAGGAAAGTGTTTGTGCTTGTGCTTCACTCGGTTTTGTTGGGACTGCTGGATCAACTATTGCTGAGAGTATAGAGCTGATGAGGAAATCTGATGTGTGTGCCAAGTCATAGCCCAATTCCAACATGATGTTCAGCTGTGGTTAAATTCGGTCGTTGGACCTATTCCTGAAAGGTTATATTTAATCCCGTTAAGCAAGTGCGAGCAATCTGACCCTTGAAGGTTCAGCCAGCACACAGGACTCAAATTTCTTGTGAATATTTAACATCCTATTTCTAGGAAAAAAAATTTCCTTGTGCCACATTCCAACTAAAGCTAAGGTGACAGATTGTTCTTTCTAGATTTGCCATCACTATGCACAAGGGAGAGTGTCACTTATAGATGGTTGTTTGCTACATCGAGGCATCAATATGCTGCTTACGGTAAATCTCTGGACAATTAATTGAAATTCCTTGATTCCTTTCAGAGTTCTTAAGCATAGGTTGATTTTTTGTACATTTGATTGCAAAATTGTTCATATTATACAAATAGAATTTTTGATATTGACTTGAATCTTTTCGCCACTCAATTTTTTTCATCTATGTTCATATTTATATTATTGTTGAAAAAACTGACTGATTTTGTCGGCGGTGATGACTGAATAGAAAACTGGATGTCATCATGGAATGGAGGTGTTAATTTTGACATATGAGCTTCTAATGCAGATACATAAAATCTCTGTAAATTAATAATATTAGGTATGATAAATTTTATTAATTAAAAAAGATATTAATTAATGGATAAATTAATAATTTATTAATTTAAAAAAATATTTATAATTCAATAAATAATATTTATTTAATTAATTTTTTTATTTTATTAATTTTATAATTAACTCAATATGAATTAAATGAATTGAATAAAAAATATATAATAAATTAAATATAAATTAATTAAAATGAAACAAAAAATATGTTATAAATATATTAAAAAAATATGTAAATTGAATATGAATTAAATGAAGGAAAAAAATATAAATATAATTGTTTATATTTAAAATAATTTTTATATAAATTAATTCAAAAAAAATTTTATATGTTTTATAATTATAATGATTTTCTATACAAAAAGTGTTCAAAAATCAATTATAACATATGAGATGCGTAAAATATTATGTAAATATAATAAAAAGTATCCTACATGCATTTAAAAAAATTACATCAATAGATTTATGACAGATTTCACTTAAAAGTTAATCAAAATATAATATCAAATGCATTCAACAAAAATTAAAGATAAAAACGCATTCAAAACATTAATAATATTTCATAAGTTTTTATTGCATTTCAAGAGTTCAACATTATAATTTATAGATATAATAAGAAAAATTAAAGATAAATTTCAATTAAATTTAAATTTTAAGAAAAAAATAGTAGACTAATATTATAATTTATTATATATACAATTTTGGTAAATTACTAATTTATTAAAAAGTGTCCAAAAATCAATTATAACATATGAGATGCGTAAAATATTATGTGAATATAATAAAGAGTATCCTACATGCATTTAAAAAAATTATATCAATAGATTTCTGATAGATTTCACTTGAAAGTTAATTAAGAAATAATATCAAATGCACTCAATAGAAATTAAAGATAAAAATACATTCAAAATATCAATAATACTTCATAAGTTTTTATTGCATTTCAAGAGTTCAACATTATAATTTATAGATACAATAAGAAAAATTAGAGATAAATTTCAATTAAATTTAAATTTTAAGAAAAAAAAATAGTAGACTAGTATTATAATTTATTATATATATAATTTTGATAAATTATTAATTTATAATATAAATGAATCATATAATTATGTATAAATTTTCAGAAAAATATTATGTTATTAATTTATTAAAATTATTAATTTAGCCTATTGATTTAAGTTAAAATTAAAAAATTATTATATAATAAAAATTATTAATTTATCGATTATTAATTTATAAAAATTTTACTTTAAGTCAGAGTTTTGTATTTTATTTGGATGTCTGTCCAAATACACAAAATTAGTGGAGATGGACCAATGTGGCACCATGAGTATATTCATTATTTATTATTGTTTATAGAATTAAATAAACAAGTTTAAACTCATATTTTTGATAAATGAATATAAGTGAGATTGGAAGGAAAATTATGAAAATTTATTAAAATTTTTATGAAGAAATCACAACTTAAAATTTTAAGTTGAATGAAAAATATTTATAAAAACAAACATAGAAAAATTATTCCTATTATGAAATACATATCATTTAAATTACAATATATAAAAAAAATTATTCTAAATAAATTTTACATCAAGAATGTAAATGTAAAAGGAAAAAAATATTATTTTAAAAATAATTATAGGCAAAAAAAAATTAAGAATAGTATAATAGATAAATTAATTATAATTATTTTCAATTAAGTGATTTATTTATTTAAATAATATTAAGTTTTGTCTTTTTAAATTTGAGAATTAATTTATAGATAAATTTTATTTATAAATGAGTTCGAAATTTATTGTTCATTTTTTCAATGAATTGCATTCAACTTAAATATGAGGTGAAGAATAAAATTTTTTGGAATTTTTTAGTTATGTACTATATAGTAGGGTGTTTCCCTAAGGATGCACCATTGATTATTTGTATCATTTATTTATAAGTTAACACGTGTACGCTGATGTGATTTTTAGCACTGTATATAATTAAGTTTTGCACAATTAGCGTTTTAGTTATTGAAAAAAAGACAAAAATATTGAAATAAAATGATTATTTATACATCAACAAATGATCAAACACAAATATATATATAATTTAAATACCAAAATAGCAAATTTTAAAAAGTAAAAATATTAATAATGCAATTTCTTTTACTAATAAAATAATTACATAGCTTACGTTTTATGAAACGTTAAATTTAGAACCGGGGTAATTGAATTTATTTAAAATGATATGAAAAATTATTTTGAAATTTAAAAAATATTAAATAATTTTTTAAATATTTAAATAATTAATTTAAAATATCTTTTTAAAAATAAAAAAAAAAATAAACTACAAATATCAACTTTTTTAAAACAATAATTTTAAAAATTTATTTTCAAAATGAGTTTTGTACCAAAGACCCTCTTAATCTCATGTTAAATTTCTACCAATCGTCCCAATGAGCACACATAAACGTGATATCAAGGGTCAAAATTAGGTGGAAGCTTGGGAATGCAAGGCCTCAAGCTTCTCAAATTTAACTTTTATATCATATATTTTTTATATTTTTTTTTAAATATATAATATTAGCCCCAAAATTTTAAAATTTTTATTTCACGCTATATATTTTTATATTAAATCTTTTCAAAATTTTGAAATTTTATCTAATATATATATATATATATATATCATAATTTTTTCTTAAAATATATATAGATTGCTCTAATTTTTTTAAATTTTTATTCGTTGTCATTGTGTCCTCCAAATTTTTAAAATTTTATTTATTACGTATATTTTATAATTTTTTCTTAAAATTTATATAAATTATATTTTTTTAAAATTTTATTTGCTATCAACCGGCCGTAGTGGCTCAATCTCGTCGGACAAGCAAAAAGAGAAGGCCAGAATTAGCAGGACCTCCATGATAGTTTGACACGCTCATCAAACCATATTGTTGCTGTTTGTAAACTTATAGAGGAAGATTCATCTCTCGTTTATGCTAGGGATTACGATAACTGTATTATGTTCATCTCACTTTTCTCTATTAGATGGATCGACATTGCTAAGTGTTTGATTGAGTTTGTATAAATTGTTTGTTATTCTTTTTTTTTTTAGGGATTGTCCAAAATTTATGCTTAGAAATCGTTTATCTTGAAAATTTTTTATTTCGAGTTTTTCGACGTTGATTTTTATTTTGATATTAGTTTTTTATTTCAAAATAAATTTTTAATTATTTAAAAATATGAAACATTTAATCAATTAAATTTTTGATCAAAATTGAAGTTCTGAATTCTTTATTTTCACGCAATGTACCTCATCGAAGAAAAGAAAACTCATTGGGAATACAAATGACGAATTAATAACCTCACCCTCAACTTGCAATTCAACAGAAAAAAAAAAAAAACCTCATCCGACCGATTTATGGCTTATACACGTCATCTTTTCATCTTAACGCATAAACCCAACAATAATTTATTTATTCGTGTTACAATTTTTATACTATTAATATATTTTCTATTTAATTACTAATTAAATAGTTTTTACAATTTTTTCTTTTCAGATTAAAATAAATAAATATTAAACCTACCCAAATTCAACAAGATTCTCGTGATAAACAAGTTTATTTAATATTAATTATATATATATATATATATATATAGTGCCCCGGTCGGCTGGCCCACAATTGTTGAACAGAAAATAAAATTAAAAAAAAAAATCATTGGGAAAGACTACAACATCATGATGACTCAACGCCCTTTCGTTATCCACTTGAATTCCTTTTCAATTTTCATTTATAAACAAACACCAACGTTGTTAGTTTAACATCAATTTCGCTCTTTTTTTAACAATTTCTTAGCAAAACTCTGATTCAATTTCTTTTAAAAAAAAAAAAAAAACTCTGATTTAGTTTCTCAATTTCAATTACCTTCGCCGACAATGGAGACCGTCGATCATTTGGCTCACGAGAGGAGCAAAGCTCAATTCGATCTCGACGACATGAAAGTCGTCTGGGCTGGTTCTCGACATGCCTTGGATGTCTCCGATCGTATGGCTCGTCTTGTAGCCAGCGATCCGGTAATCTTTTCCCCTTTTTTTCATTAATTTTCAAACAATTTTGGGAAGTTTCAAGCTGGTTTATGCTGATTTTTTGTTTTCTAATTTTAATTCTTAATTTTGTTAATTAATTTAGATTCGTAAGATTGATCAGGTTATTTTATATTTTAATTTGTTGACTGTCATGTTTTCTTTTTTAGCTGTGAAATTTTGCATTTATGATCTTAGATTCTTTTATTGTTTTTATCAGATATGTAATGTACGAAAGTGAAAATAGCAGGAAAATTAAAATTGGTTCAGCAATCACCATATATTAATTTTTGATATTTCGCTCTTTATTGTCAAGGTCTTAAATTTCTTAGCTGTAAGGCTGCTCATCTTGATGAGAATTCCCAAATTTGCGCTTCTGCATTTTGGGATTTTTTTTATTTATCTATTTATAACTTCGCATATCTTTTCCAAATTCTCTTTCCCAGTAGATGTAGGAGGTGTAAATGAGTTAATCTACTCATGAGCTACTCGAACTCGACTCGAATAGTTCTAATAACAGTCAAAGCCGAGTTCAAGTATTATAATACTCAACTCAAGTGGGACATGAGCCTTATTGAGTATTGAGATTTTATAAAATTTTAAATATATTATAAGTGTATTGAGATTTTATATAATTTTAAATGTATTATACGTTCTATATAACAATTTACTAATTTAATCTCGATCTCATATAATAATTTACTAATTTAATCTCGATCTCTAGTTTATCGGAGTTTTTTAAGCTTCATTTTGATATTAATAAATAAGTTAATTTATTTTTTTAATGTCAATTGAGTCTAATAGAGTCGAGTTCGAGCTTTCAAAATGAGAACTCGACCAAGCTCAGGTCGGGCTCAAGCTTAACACTGTTTAAACTCGATTCAGCTCGATCATATCTTAGAACTGATTCAGTGGGCATTCAATGACTGTTCTTTTCACCCCAATTTTTTTCATACATTGTTTCTTTAGGCCTTTGATACTTGCCCTTCTTATTTTTATTTGTCCTTTTCATGTCTTAATTATAGGTATTTCAAAAAGATAACAGAGTTATGCTAAGTAGGAAAGAATTATTTAAAAATACTTTGAGGAAAGCTGCTCATGCATGGAAACGTATCATTGAGCTTCGTCTTTCTGGTGGGTTTTTAAATTAGGATTGGGTTCCTCTGTATATAATAACTAAAGATATTTTGGTTACTGTTTAATCATGCAAGTTTTGTTATTACAGAAGAAGAGGCACATGATTTAAGGTTTTTTGTGGATGAACCTGCTTTCCCGGATCTTCATTGGGTAAGTTTCATTCCTCTTGTTGTTAAGTCTTTGCAAGTCATCATAATATTAGTTATGAAAATTATATATAAATACATTATAAAGGGACCCTCAGAATGTATCTACAATCTAATACTCTCTCCCTCTGGTCATGAATAGGGAATGTTTATTCCGGCAATTAAAGGACAGGGGACTGATGAGCAGCAACAAAAGTGGCTACCATTGGCATATAAGATGCAAATAATTGGCTGCTATGCGCAAACTGAACTTGGTCATGGCTCCAATGTTCAAGGACTTGAAACCACTGCAACATTTGATCCTGAGACAGATGAATTTGTCATTCATAGTCCGACACTTACTTCAAGCAAAGTGAGTAAACTGTTGGATAAGAGTTCTACTCGATTCCTTGAGATAGATTCATTAATTTTATATGTTAGCCATCTCAGTGTTGTGCACAGGATAAACGTTGATATTTTTCTTTAAACAAATTGAAAGTTTTCAATCTTGTTATTGGAGATCTTTTTCCCCTGTTTGTAGTGGTGGCCTGGTGGATTGGGTAAAGTTGCCACACATGGTGTTGTTTATGCGCGTCTTATAACTGATGGTCGGGAACATGGAGTGCATGGTAATTACTCACTGTTATTGTTCCAATTTATTGTATTGTAATCAGTCTGTAAGTATATGTGCTAAAATTTCAATTTCAGGCTTTATTGTCCAGCTTCGGAGTTTGGATGATCACTTGCCTCTTCCAGGCATTACAGTTGGTGATATTGGAATGAAATTTGGGAGCGGGGCATATAATTCCATGGACAATGGTGTTCTAAGATTTGATCATGTGCGCATCCCAAGGAACCAAATGCTGATGCGGTAGGTTCTCAATTCCTTTCTTGCTCTCCTCCATAAGGAGTTGAATTTTTATATATTATTTGTAATGATCATCTTGAATTGCCTTAAATTTGAGGAATTGGAATCCAATAAGCAGGCAGTTTTTAAACCCTCACTTTCATATTGAAATTTTTGAGAATAGGTGGAGTTTGAGTGCTGGTCTTTCATAGTAACAAACTCTCTGCCATCATCATGATCGTCATTTTCAGTTTTCTGTTTCTGAAACTTGTTTCAAATGCTACAGGGTAATGCAGGTTACAAGGGAAGGGAAATGTGTGGAATCTAATGTTCCACGACAGTTGATTTATGGCACTATGGTGTTTGTGCGGCAGACAATTGTAGCTGATGCTTCCTATGCTTTATCACGGGCTGTTTGTATTGCTACAAGGTATAGTGCTGTCCGTAGACAATTTGGTTCTCAAGATGGTGGCATTGAGACCCAGGTAGTTTTTAAAACCAAACTCACTATAATCATTCTTCTACAACTCTTTATTTATGGAAAATGTTCTTGATGAAATATGTGATCAAAGTTGCTTCTGATAAATGTTCTGGTAATTGATGTATATGATGTTGTCACACAAATCCACCTAGTCTACTAGAGATAGGTGTGAGCTTGTTAGATTGATAGAAACTTAGACCGAGATTTTTTTCTTTATACAAATAGAATTCTATAATTAATTGAATTATAACTCAAGCATCACAACATCTCTAACAAAAATTCTTTACATAATGCAATATGAAATTTCACTACTTAAGATTTGGACCGCACTCGAGGACCACTTACATACCTCCCTAAAGATAATTCAATTTATCATGTAAGAGGGAGGATCAGATCCACACAGCTTTTACATGCACATTCAAATAATACAAAATTTTGAAGAACATTAATAAGTCTCAAAAATATCTCAAATTATTTGTAATTTATCCAAATATGTAAGTAGGTTTTTCCTGGAAATTTTTTCTGGAAATTTTATAGTTTCCATATCATGATAATATCCAACTTTTTTCTACAATTCCATCTCCTAAAGTTCTATTGAAATTTCAGCAAAATTTCCCCTGTGATGAAGATTATCACCTTTTTAGTAGTAGTATTTCACAAGTTATTCATAACCAAGTTATAAAATTCTCACACAAATTTCATTACCCCAATGAAAGGGGAACCTATATATGACAAGGAATACTTACCATAATTCAATACTTGGGACTTCCATGGGAATATAATTAATAATATCTAATCCATATTTATAGCTTTGTATGAATGATAGATAATCTTGGACTCTCAAGATATTACTAGTAAACATGTGTTTCTTTTCATGGTGCATCACTACAATTACAAGCATTGAATAGATGGTCATTAAATTGTTGTCATAATATAGTTGATAAATTGGTACTTAACTAGCATTAACAGCATGAAGTTTTTAAATTAAAACATTGAACCATAAAAATTTATGTAAAATTATTTCACTTAATTTACAAGCTACAGGAACACAGAAATGCAAGCAACTCCAGTACTATGAAACTTTTTATTTATTTAATTAATTATTTATTTTTATTATAATCTGTGCCTTAGAAATCTATCCAAATTTCAGCAGTGTTCCTCTATAAATTGAACTTATATCTCTCTATCAATCAAGCAAAACAAAATTTCAGCCCTTAATGGGTTCAACTGTCTTAATCAAATAATATTCAACAGAATGCTCTCCCAACTTTAGTCTTCTTTATAGTAATAATCACATACTCCTTCCAAATCTCAGTCCTAGTTGATAACATTTACAATTGTTTAGATAACCAATTCAACACCAATCATTTATTATAAATTCCATGTTAAGAGTAACTTTATGGTCCCAGATTCTGTAACTTCATATCGTATTCTATAATTATACACCTAATCTCAATTTAGTTTAACATAACCAAAGTTATAATTAGCATGTAATCTAACTTTAATACCACTACTATTTCTCACTAAATTTAGAATGAACTGATCCCATAAAATACATATATGTTCATATTAATATATAAGCAAACTCAAATTTGAAGAAACCCAATTCCTTACTTTAACTCACTTATAAATCTATATCATTAAAATTTATCTTCCCCTGTACTGAGTTTATATAATTAATTTATATTTGTAGGTTCCATTATTATTGTCTAAAGAAAATAATCTTAAATTTATACGAGAAAAATGCTTGAATAAAAAATGCATAAAATCTTAAATTAATACTTCATTGATGAACACTAACCTCACTCATGAAGATTCCGCTGCAAAAAGAAACTTAAAACTAAAAAAAAAAAAAAAGTTAAAATAAATGGGTCTTAACTGCACCCCTTCTTTCTTTCTCAAAATCTCCTTGTTTATCAACCTAAAAATAAAAATGGTGGAGTTTCCGGTGTTGGGTGGTTGATTTCAGCCAGAAATGGAAGGTGTGGGTAGCTATGATGGTTGGGTGTACTCTCCTTTCATCTCTTCTTTCTTTGCTTTCCCGTTCTTTCTGTGGCCTTCTTTGTGGCTTTGTTTCTTTGATTGATTATCATCGTTATTATTATTATTGTTATTATTTAACCCAATCAAGGATTGCCACCTCACTCCTAGAATTTTCTCCAATATTCTCCACCTTTCCTTTTATTATTATTATTATTATTACTGAAGAAGAAATATGAGAATGGGGAAGTGATGAGCTGCAGCTGGGGTTAAAAATGCTGGTGCTTTTAGCTTTAGTATATTAATAGTGAAATTGAGGTAATAAAACAGGGGGTTAATGGAAGGTAGCTTATTGATTAACAACTAACTAAAATTTCATCAGGTCATAATTAGTTTGAACCAAGATGGCTGCTTCTTTTCTTAAAAAAGATTTTTTTTTTTTACTTCATTTATTTTATTTATTTACTAATTAGCTCTCAAAGCTTTAATTAGAATTAAAGCTTCCATTTACTTTCTTGGTCCATTATTCAACTTGTTTTATCATTAGAATTTCATGTATTTATTTAAATCTAATTAAGAGTTGGGGTGTTACAGATGTGTTATACCATGTTTCTTGATTTTAGCAAAACGTTATTGAGAGTTTGTTATTGATATCACTTCATTGACTCCCCACGATCCTCATGGGCACTTTTGTTGACTATATTACTTTGTGAATACTGCTATAGTTGTAGAATTTGCAATTTATGAAGTGTCTCTTACATTATTGCTGGTCTTATCAAGTTATCATATGCAATATTTGTACTGTAAAATGTTTAAAAAGTTGCACGCTTATCTTGAAATGCTTACTTAATCGTTTCAAATTAGGAGTATATTCTCCAGATTTTTGTTGCAACTTTTTCTTTTTGTCGTCATTGATTGATTGATTGAACAATAATATTTTAATTGTTATCATTAAATCTACCTAAGGTTCTTATTATTTCCTTTATTTTAGGTGATTGATTATAAAACTCAGCAAAATAGGCTCTTCCCTTTGCTGGCTTCTGCATATGCTTTCAGATTTGTTGGTGAATGGTTGAAATGGCTTTATACGGATGTAACCCAGAGGTTGCAAGCTAATGATTTCTCAACATTGCCTGAGGCTCATGCATGTACTGCGGGTTTGAAGTCTCTGACTACTTCTGTCACTGCTGTATGTCATTTATTGATATTTACACCCCCAATCAATTTCCTTTCTCTTTAGTTATTGGTTAAATTTTTTACCCATCATTATCCCTTCCAGAAATTTAAAACAAAGAAACAATAACTTTTAATTAACAAGAATTCACGGTCATCATTCAATTGATGAGAATTCATGTTGGCTGCAGGATGGTATTGAAGAATGTAGGAAACTTTGTGGTGGACATGGTTACCTTAGCTCCAGTGGGCTTCCTGAGTTGTTTGCCGTTTATATACCTGCCTGTACATATGAAGGAGACAATGTTGTGCTGCTTTTACAGGTATGTGTGGAACATGAATTGGTCTCTTTTTTGGACAAGTGAAGAGGCAATTATAAGTAGAGAGCAGACTTTTTATGTAGAAGTAAAACCAAGCAGTGAAAAAATAAAATAAAATAAAATAGACCTTTTTGTCCTGTCAACTAGTATTCATCTAAAATTTAAGAGTTCATAAGAATATTTGTGTGCGCATTAAAAAAAAGTGAATCTTAACACTATCCTAAAAGTTCTAACTGGTCATCCTGCAAAATATTCACCAACTAAACTCAACATGCTTTAGTCATTTAGTATGGTTGGACCTGGGACATGTTTGAACCAGCACTAATAGTGATGTGAATATTTTTGGTGAACCTAGTGCTGTTGTGTTGCATGATGGCAATGGGACTAGGTTACTGGATTGGAGTTTTACTTTTAAACTGTTACTGATATTCTGCTAAAAAAAATTTCTTGCAGGTTGCTAGGTTTCTTATGAAGACTGTTTCTCAGCTGGGTTCTGGTAAGAAGCCTGTTGGATCAACAGCTTATATGGCTCGGGCAGAGGATCTTTTGAAGTGCAGATGTAGTGTTCAAAAGGGTATTATTATTTTTCCAATTGTAATTGTATTATTTCAAACAATTGTTTATGGAAAGTTTAGTAGATGGAGCACATGATGTATAAAATCACAATTCAAACTTCATAAATACTTGTGCTTGACATATTTATGCCGCTTGTAGATACTGGTTCACTAAGATTGAAGACTCTTGTGCTTAGATTGTAACTTCTTATACCAATTATCAGCTAACTTCCCTAGGCTGTGGATATGTGCGTATTTAGGTTAGTGATATTTGTTTCCTTTATGGCAGCTGAGGATTGGTTAAAGCCTAGTGTAATATTGGAGGCATTTGAAGCCAGGGCTATTTGGATGTGCGTTGATCGTGCTCAAAGGCTTAGCAAGTTTCCAAATCCTGAAGATGGTATGTGTTCTCTGCCTTGACTTGGGAATGTGTATTTTAATTTTCTGTTTTCCTCTTATACTAATCATATTAACTGATAAGCAATTAAGGATTGCTGGAGTGAGGAGATATTGTTCTTAAAATCCCGTCCACAATTAGATGGTATCATTCTTCATTGACAAATAAATTGATTGATTTTCTGCCAGCAAATTTCAATGTTTGGATGAGCTGAAAGGTGGTTAGAATTTCATAAGTTAGTTTTTTTGGCTTCCTCTTGCCCATGTGCACCATTATGAAGAGAAGGTCAATGGTGGTTTTTGTTTGTTCTTTTAAAGGTTGAGAAGTCCTTGGAACATCGGGTATCCGTAGATTTTATGTTTTCTCACTTATACTTTCTTTTGCTTCAGGTTTTGCAGAACTCTCTCCTGATCTTGTTGAGGCTGCAGTTGCTCATTGCCAGTTGATTGTTGTTTCCAAGTAAAGCTTATTCCTCTTCATTTAGCCAATTCGTAATTACATCTCAAGTGTAACAATTCATTGTATCTTCACTATGTATTACTGTCACTAATTATTCAGGGAGCTCTTAGTTTGAGCTTCAAATTTTTTATGGTTGGGGCTTTTCTTCCTAGAGCGGATGATTGTAGAACTAAGCAACCCTGTTACTGCTACACATTGTCAGTTATGTTGTGCTTTGTCGAGATAATGTGCTAAAATTCCTTGATGATAAAGGAGCATGGGATCTTGCTTTTAGAATGTTTTGATGTAATCCCTTTTGGTACCATGATAACTTTTACCTTCTTGGACCTGCAATAGGAGAGGTTTCTTGAATATGAACACTTTATTTGATGACTTGGTAACATTGGAAAATAAAGTTTGATGTTGATATTGATTCCCTAGTGTACCTCCTAAAATTCTATTTGATTCCAGGTTCATTGAGAAATTGCAACAAGATATACCAGGAAAAGGGGTGAAACAACAGTTGCAGATTCTTTGCAATGTTTATGCTTTGAACCTCCTCCACAAACATGTGGGTGATTTTCTATCCACTGGATGCATCACAGTTAGGCAAGCATCACTTGCAAGTGATCAGCTAAGATCTTTATATGCCCAGGTTAGTTTCAAGTGAAATGTTTTGATTCATTCTATGTATCCTGTCATTTTTGCTATCTAAGAATATGATTGAATTCTTGGAATAGGTTCGTCCCAATGCAGTCGTACTTGTTGATGCATTTAACTACACTGATCACTACCTTGGCTCGGTTCTTGGTTGCTATGATGGAAATGTTTATCAGAAATTAGATGAAGCTGCATGGAAGGATCCTCTTAATGATACAGTCGTGCCTGATGGGTACCATGAATTTATTAGCCCTATACTGAAGCAACAGCTCCGTAATGCAAGACTATGAAGTGGATAGAGGGCTATGCTATTGCAGTTGGATTTATACGCTATGGTGATGTGAGTAATAATGCTAATGAAATTGTAATAAAATTTGCCCAGAAGCGTCACCAGAAAGGTGAAGGTTGGGTTTTCATTTTCTTGGAAAAATATTAGGCTAGTGAAGAATTCTGGTAGATACTTATTTTTGCTATATACAAGTTAATGCAGATTATTTTTTTTAGCATAATACTTTGGAAAATATGATGTTATTTATAAATGGTATTCGGTGGTGATGATTTATACAATGATCATTGTCTTGTCTATCTTCTTTATTTGAATTTCACACCCATCTGTTATTGTGGTATAAAAGGCTTGGCAAATACACTTGTAGTACTGATTTTGTATCCTTTCGTTGATCTCTAAGTGTTAAGTTCAAAATGGAACATTCTTCAAACAGGTTTAGTTCAGGTCGGAAATCAATCAGGTCAAGTTAGGTTGAACCTGGTGAATGTTTGAATATAAAATCTCCCAGTCCCCTCTTTTTTTTCTTTAGCATTATTTCTCATTAATTTTCCTTCAAATTTACACTATACTGGGAAAAAAAAAACTGAGAAATTGTGGGTGGAGATCCATTGATTTAAAAACAGTTCAGAAAATATTATTGATTATTATTAGTATTAAATTAATATTTATGTGAATGTAATTAATTAATTGTTCAATTGACTTATTTGGCACTCGTGCTTTTATACATGGTTATTGGTTAATATAAAATTCATTTCATTTGTCCCATAAATACAAGAGTTGGTAATTAAACACATTTTTTTATTATTAAATTCAATTATTTTAAATAACTACATGATTAAAACTTAATTAAGGGTTATATATAAAAATTATTAAATAAATTAATGATTACAACTTGATCATATTTTATTTATTTATGACTATTAAATTGAATTCATTATTATGTAACAAAAGAAAGGTGAATAGAAGAAAGATGCCTGCAAACACAAGTATATCATAGCTGACGTAATGTTCAATTGGTTTTCTGATAATTTAATTTCCAACTTTGCCTCTAAGCAGAATTTCATTGGTCTAATAATAATAATTAATTCAACAACAAAACCAGGAACTATAATCCAAGCAACTAAAATCTGGGAATGGTTTTGGTAGAGCCTCTTGTATTACTATTTTCATTTAAAAATTAAAAAGTTATTTGTGATAATCTAATTGCCAACTTTATATTTAACAAATCATCTTACCATAAATATTAAATTATGCACATTTAAATACATTTTAATTATAAATATATAGACGATTTAAATATTAAAGTATTAATTAGTTTCAGCAATACTGAAATGGTTTTTAAAGCCACTAAAATAAAATATTAAAGTGGTGTCCAAGATTTTAAATTATAAATTAATTTTTTTAGGTAATGTACAAGTGTTTGGAGTAGTCTACAGAATTAATAAATTATGTATAAGTTTAAATTTAATGCCAGTTGAAATTAGAAAATTAATTTTAATTGTATTGAAAAAATTTTATGTAAAAAATATATAAAAAAAAGCTGAATTTAAATAATAATGTAACCAACTTTTTTTTCACAATTCAATGATTTTTTTTTTTTTTCTGGCATGGGTCGCCATAACCTCCGTCCCTGCTTGGTGTAGTCTTCAGGGCTTATGATTTACTATAAATACCTTTCCATTGTATCCTTTTTCCCATCAAGAACTCAAGTGTTTTACTATAAATTACAAACCTCAAATTCTCGTCTTATTTTTAGATTGTGAAAACAGAGTTCAGCAAAGAAAAATATGGCAGGCACTGCTGGCCAGGTGATTCGTTGCAAAGGTACATATAAGAATATTTAAGTTCTGATCTTTCCTTATTGTTTGTCTCTGATTGTGTTTAGTTTGTTCACTTTAATTAGGATTTATGTTGCCTTGTTTAATAGATTAGAAGGGAATGCATGTGGGTAAATGGGAATATGTAAAAAGTAATGAATTGTTGATTTTTATCAGTTTAATATTGATGGGTCTTGGAAATGTTGGCTCTGTATCTCTAGATGACTGGTTCTTGTAAGATTCTAAATTTTCTGGCAATTTAGAAGGATCCCAGTTTATTATTTCTGTTTCAGATATATCTTTTTAATGGGGTTGTCTACAATGCTTTGATCTATGTCAGAATATGGTGCTGTTATTCAGGATCTTACTTCCATCGTTTCTACTGTCATTATTTGCTAGTTTTAAAGTGGAATTTGTTCATGTGCAGCGGCTGTGGCATGGGAGGCAGGGAAGCCACTGGTGATTGAAGAAGTGGAGGTGGCTCCTCCACAGGCTAATGAAGTTCGTGTGAAGATCCTCTTCACTTCTTTATGCCACACCGATGTTTACTTCTGGGAAGCCAAGGTAATTAATCACATAAATTGGCATTGTTATCTGTTTTCTTTGATGAATTTAAGAAAATGACCATGAATTTAATGGTCTTTCAGGGACAAAATCCTTTATTTCCTAGAATATATGGTCATGAGGCAGGAGGGTAAGTACTTAATCTCTGCCATGTAATGTTCATTCTCTCTCAAATTCCTACTCTTTCAATTTCTAAATTTTCTTAATTTTGGTGGATCAGGATTGTGGAGAGTGTTGGTGAGGGCGTGACAGATCTGAAACCAGGTGATCATGTTCTCCCTGTGTTCACTGGAGAATGCAAGGAATGTGCTCATTGTAAATCAGAAGAGAGCAACATGTGTAGCCTCCTCAGAATAAACACAGATAGGGGTGTGATGCTCAATGATGAAAAATCAAGATTCTCTATCAATGGCAAACCTATTTATCATTTTGTTGGAACTTCCACCTTTAGCGAATATACTGTAATTCATGTTGGCTGTCTTGCTAAAATCAACCCCTTGGCTCCTCTCGACAAAGTCTGTGTTCTCAGTTGTGGAATCTCCACAGGTACAGAACATTAAGAAAGAAATTTAATTAAAAACTTATATATCAATCTTCTGTTAAATTTATAGGTATTGGGTTTTAGGTCTTGGCGCTACCCTTAATGTGGCAAAGCCTCCAAAGGGTTCATCTGTGGCTGTGTTTGGACTTGGAGCTGTAGGCCTTGCTGTAAATATCCCAATCTCAGTATTTTCTTTTTCTTTTCAAATATTTTAGATTGAACTTTATTTATTCTGGTTCAATGTGATTAGGCTGCTGAAGGGGCTAGAATTGCTGGGGCTTCAAGGATAATTGGAGTTGATGTGAACTCAAGTCGATTTGAAGAAGGTGAGTCATCCCTTCACTTGAAACAGGATCATAATATACACAGATTCAATGCATAGTAATATATTCTACAATTTATAAGCGTATCTTAACCATTTTGCTGAGTTTCGTGCTTGCTTGTGAACAGCAAAGAAGTTTGGAGTGACCGAGTTTGTGAACCCAAAAGACCACAAGAATCCAATTCAAGAGGTTAGTCTATGTAATTTCTATATGATAAACAGTCTTGTCCTTGCACATTAGGAAAATGTTAATTTGGTCATTAAATTTTAGGTGATTGCTGAGATGACTGATGGAGGAGTCGATAGAAGTGTTGAATGTACAGGAAACGTTGATGTTATGATCTCTGCATTTGAATGTGTCCATGATGTAAGTCTTGAAAATAGTTGAGTATTTTCTTTGTCAGGTGATTATAGGAAAAATTTATCAAATGAACCTCAATTGCAATGTTATAAATGAAAATTTTTTTATTGCAGGGATGGGGTGTTGCTGTCCTTGTAGGAGTACCCCATAAAGATGCTGTCTTTAAGACTCACCCCATGAATGTATTGAATGAAAGGACTCTTAAGGGCACCTTCTTTGGAAACTACAAGCCTCGCACTGATCTCCCTTCAGTTGTAGAAAAATACATGAGCAAGGTAAGATTGACAATGCACAATTCTGCTATTAAAAATTTTCAGCATCAAGATAATTTGGTGAAAACAAAATCTGTGCATTACTTATTGGTTTCTTGGTGTGATGTTGTATAGGAACTTGAATTGGAAAAGTTCATAACCCATTCAGTGCCGTTTTCTGAGATCAACAAGGCTTTCGATTACATGCTCAAAGGGGAAGGCCTTCGATGCATCATCCATATGGAGGAATAGAATTGCTTGAAGAATCCAGGTCCTATTATTAAGTTAAACAATAATAATCTTTTCAAGTCTTTGTAGAGTGTAGTTACCTAGTAAGTACATGGACTTGTAGGCAAATGTAATGGCCCTATGACTGTTTCTATGTATGATTTTTTCCAAATCTGTGCTACTTAATTGATGTATGTTATTGCATAAAGTAATTCCTTAATTGGTGGTGCTATTTATTTGTTTATAGGCATAATGTATTGATTAATCCCAAACTTTGAGTCAATTTGCAATTGTACCTCATTTTTAAAATTTTAATATTTAACTCCAATTTAAATTGAAACTGCTTCTTAGGAGTCTAGTACAGGACATGAAACTACTTCTCTGTAGTAGGTAGCTAAACCAGAGTTCCTCTGCCTGTGGAGCTTAGGCAAACATACCGTTGTTTATAGATTTGTAACACAAACTCATAAAAAGAAACAAATGAATGGTTATCTCGTCTGTAATGACATCAACGGCCATGAGAGGTAAATGGTTCCGATAATGTTATTGGAGGAACGGAAATCTTTTTAATTGAAATATCAGGTGGTACCCCTGCATCATTAGAGACATCAACGAACTCCTTGGATTTGATGATAGAGTTCAAGTTATCAGGCAACTGGGCAGCTCCATCTAAAAATTGCACTACACTAGCCATGCTTGGCCTAGCGGCAGCCACAGCATGCGAGCACAACAAACCTAGTTTCAAGACCAATTCAGCTTCATGCATAACATATCCATCCCCGAGTCTGCTATCCACTGTCTGTAAAATAGCTCCCCTGTCCCAACTGTCAACTACCCAATCGATCAAAATTATTTCCTCAGGCGACGATTATCGCTGATTGATTGGCCTTCTACCACAAACAACCTCGAGCATAAACACACCAAATGCATATATATCAGTACCTGTGCTAGCTTTTCCACTTCGTGCAAGCTCTGGTGCAATATATCCAAGGGTACCTGCTACATGGGTAGTTTGGGGATCAAATCCATGATCACATAACTTGGCAAGCCCAAAATCTCCCAATCTCGCATTCATTTCACTGTCTAAGAGAACATTAGCAGGCTTAATGTCTCTGTGAATGATTACTTGTATCCATTGTTGATGCAAATAGAACAGTGCAGATGCAACATCTTTGATGATCTTGAATCTTTGAGTCCAGTTTAGTACGCAATCAGATTGGCCATAAAGGAACTTGTCAAGACTTCCATTAGTCATATAGTCATAAACTAGGAAGAATTCACCCTCACGCCTACAATAGCCAAGTAGACGAACCAAGTTTGGGTGTCTGAGACGGCCAATGGTTGCTATTTCAGCTACAAATTCTCTAATTCCTTGTTTAGACTCATGAGAAATTCTCTTCACTGCAATTTGTGCATTTGATGAAGGCAACATACCTTGATATACCTTACCAAAACCTCCTTTCCCAAGAATTTGTTTGTCTTTGAAGCCTTTTGTTGCGACGAACAAGTCCTTATAAGTGAAGCGATGAGGCCCGTACAATAGCTCCCAATCCTCAAGAACTTGAATGAATTTTTTCCTTCTATGGATCAAAACAGCTCCAAAAATCAAGACTAGAAGGAAAGTGGATCCAGTTAAAGACAATACGATTGCCAACATCTTTTTTATTTTTCTATACCCTTCCTTTTCAAGTACCACCCCTGGGACTGGAGGAAGGTGAGATAGGTCAAGATCGGGGGCTTGGCCGTTGACCTTGAAACTCCAACCCAAAATGTAATGAGATGATGCAAGTAACCCACTAGAGGATGAGAAGCCAACATACATGTACTCGTAGATATAAGGACACAGATCTTTGTTGAAGGACAAAAGAGGGCGCTTGGGCTTCTTGATGTTTAGCGGATGAATTGTGACATCGAGTACTTTATCCAGACCATCATACTCCACCCAAACCTGTAGTGGTTGAGCACTTTTGAGATTGAGTTCAGTGAAGCTTGCATCTCGTTCATTGCTGTAGTAGCCTGCAGTAGCAGATACTGCGGACTCCAAAGAATTAATATCAATCCCCATATGGTTGTCATTTATGTCTCCGAACTCAAAGTCTTGGACTGTATCGATCTCCACTGCGACAATGTGATTTGAATCATTCCCAAGGTTGGTTGAGTTGAAAAGGCCGAGGAATTGGCCGGGGAAGGCTCCAGGAATATCTTTGGATGGTGAAATAGCAAAAGCAAATCCATGGCCACCTAATTTTGGGTACTCTGGCACAATTGCAAAGATAAAGGTAGTGGAGAAAGAGAAGACAGTGCCATTGGTGGAGTTCTTGAATCTAATCGGATTATAGTAGAAGACATGCCCTTCTATCCGTTGAGTATCATTGGTTAGCTTTATTAGGCCATTGGAAGAGTTGAGGTCTGCACCACCATCTCGCTGTAATTGTCCATTAAAACTGAATTCATCCAGAAGATTCCCATCTGAAGATTCAAGAATTATGAACAAAATTAGCATGAAAATGTGAATCCAAGACATGGCTAATGGCTTCTTTGCAGAGAATATTATTGTTCTTTACACTAATGTGAAAGTTCCTGGGCTAGCGGGTCTTGAGAAAGAAGGAAAGAAAAGCATAGCTTTTTAATCATATGAACTAAAAATTATATTTAAATGATAAATGAATCAAAATACTAGAATGATTAAAAAAAGGAAAAAGTTAAAGCAAAACTAATTAATAAAAAGCAACATCAAAACGTGGGAATTTTTTTTTAGAAAAGTTAAAATTTATATAGAATAAATATAGAGTAAAATAAAATATATTCTCTTAATTATATATACCTAATCATTTTATATAAGTAAACGAGAGTTGCACTTTCTTCCCACTTTAAGAATACTATTTTCTTAATTAAAAACAGTGTGAATGGATACATGAAATGTCATATTGAACATATAATGTGGAAAACTTACTATGCAAAAGGACAAATTAATGAAGAATATCAGCATATTTAAACGCGGACTAGTGCATTGACTATTCTAAACGCGGAATTGGAAACGCAACGTAAAGTCGGATGCTATTAGTTTTTGCACAGCCCTAGTGCTATTGGTGGTCCCATTGCTGTTGGCCTTAGTGCTGAGTCCATTCTCACCATGTTTCCTTTTTTCTATGCCATGCTTGCCGTCAAGAAACCTAAATTGAACAGGTGAAAGATTATGAAACTTGTGGAATATTTGGAATAGAAAAGATCTTTTTCTTGCGAGAGGGAGTATGAGAATGTTGTGTTTAGTCACTGAGACTAATCCTGTCGAGTATTGTGTGGTTGTTCCTGAGACTAAGATCATCTATGATGGGGAGGCTGTGAGAAGAAAAGATGAGGAAAGGCTCAATTATGGTGGCAATGTTGATATTGGCGATGTCTGGAAACAATTGGCATAAATTTGCGAGTTGGTGTTGGTGTTGGAGATGTAAACCAATCCCACCTTGGTGGGAAATAAAGAAGAAAAGGCAAGTACAAGGTTGTGGGTCAACCAGTCACAATATGGTGCAATGGTGAAGCCCACAATCAAATGAAGCCCAATTTGGAGAAGAGCTCAAACTGCTGCTTGTGAAGGCCTGATGATGGAGGCTCATATTCCCTTGATGCCAAGCCCAAGCAAGAGAAGCCCATGGAGTCCAAAATTCTAACAGTTAGTTGAACTGCCACTGAGACACCCACAACAGTTTTTAAGTCCATTGGTGTTGAGCTACAAAGAGGGATTTTGCTCTATAACTATGAAATTGGCATTGTGGATGAGCTTCATTATGTAAAAATTTAAGCTATTAAGATAATCATTTCTTGTTTTGTGTACAACCTCCATATAATACTTCACTAAAATATTAATATATTCTGCAATTGTGTGAATAATCCTACAACCGCAAGGTTTATAGGAAATAACAACTAAGAGGTGTTTTAGTTTACTGTGCTTGTAATTATATTTTCTTTTTCTATGAACATCAAAGAAAATTTCTGAGGTCAACAAGGCCTTTAAGTACATGGTCAAAGCTTAGGCTTTCGATGCATTATGCCATTATCTGCATGGATGAATAAAACTACTGATGTTTCTGGTGAAGCAATAACAATTTCATCTTTGTGAAAAAACCTTGTGAATATGACATTATCTTTAATCTTTCCTATTCATGTTCGTTGTATTGTTACAGTGCTTTATTCTGCACAATACGATTGTGTTGTGCTCATTTGAAGATATAATTTTTGGCACTTCATCTATTTCTATTCTGCTGGTTTTCCTAACTCTCTCTTTAACGAAGTTATATTTGTAAGGCTTTTGCTATTATACATTATGGTAACAAGGCATGAAACAATAAAGCTTGATCCTTTATATTGATTCACTAACATATCAATTCAACGACTGATAATTTGTCAAAGGTTTATTTAAAAAATTAACAAATATAATACACTAGTCATCAAATTTCTCCGCCCTCCAACCCTTTTTTTTTTTTGTGGGGTTAAGTATAATAATACGCACCATTCATTAACTCTTATTCCTTCTTCAATAGTTGTATTGAAAATGAAAATTCAGATATCCCTTATTTGGTATAAATAAATTTAATAAAATTTTATAAAATTTTTTTGCAAATGCATATTTTTATATTTATTTTAAATTCAAATTCATTTAAAATTCTAAATAATTAAATCTATGAAATTAGAAATAACTAAATTAAATCCTATAAAATAATTGATATTTTCAAATGAATACTATAATTTTAAATTAATAAATTTTAAAAAATTAAAATATCCTTATTAACTTTAATATTTTATTCTCTTTCATCAATTCCGAATCCAAATCCCTTCATTATAATTGGAAACTCTGTGAATGTGAGTGAAACGAGTGATTTGCAATTTGGAATTTGTGAATGGAATCATAGTTCATCACTATGATTTCATTTAATTTTTCATAATTGAGAAGCAGTTTGAATTTTCTTCATATGCAATTTGGTTGGACATTTAAGAAGTAAACATGGTTATGGAGAAACTTCAGATTTGTTTTTATGATATACTTTACAAGAACCTAATTTAGTCTTCTGATTTGGTTGAATCATGGAGAAGTATGTTGGATGAGTATTGAACCTGTTTACTTGATTATCTGTGCTCCCTTTTTTGAATATAATTATTGAGATTATTTGTTGTTTTTGCAGTATATTCCTGGTACCAAGATGGTGTTCCCGGAGTTGAAGAAGCCACAGGAACGCGCAGACCTCATTGCATATCTGAAGCAAGCAACTGCATGATCCAATGCCTGGTCCTTTTGATTACTGTAGGTTTATCCAGAGCAAGGTTGAAGAATACAAAATTTGATTCTTTTCTAGATGGAAGAGAAAAACTGTCCACTTCTTGCAATTAAACCAATCAGGGCTATGCTTTGTATTCTGAGAGTTGAGGTGAGTTGGGAAAAAGGTTTATTGTGTTTGAGACCCGTCTCTAAGCATTTCATGAAAAAAAAAATTGGATTATTTTTAAAGAGGCTTACATATATTTTGAAATGGGGAGCACTTAAAAGTAACTGACTGATATTTTATTTCAAATTTTTTCATATAAAGTTTTTAATAAATATAATTATTTATAGTGAAGATCGTATTTTATTTTTAAAAAAATAATGTATATAAAAGAATATTATTAATAAATATTAAATTAAATTTTAAATAATTATATTTTTATTAATATAATATGAAATTTATAAAAATAAAAATGATATTTTTTATCAAGTGAAATATTAAAATGAATTCTAAAATTATATCAAAAATAATAATAATTTTATTTGAAATGAATTTTATATTTATTATTTTTCATTTCCAAATAAAATTAATTCTTTGATAGAATTACATGATTAGCATCAGAACTTGGCCAACAATATTTCCCAGTCAAATGCTTTCAATCACAAAAACAAAGCTTGCACAATTTTCCAGGAGCCTTTAGTCCCTTCATTTGCTATATATTACTAAGCCATAACTCAAAAATCCCACCTGTAAATACTCTATTTTCTCATCACAAATTCTCTTCATAGAACAAACATACATGGCAGGAACTGGCAGCCTTGTTTATCTGCTACTCTTCTACACACTTTAAAGAGTCCTTTTAAGTAAAATGGTAAATTCTATTGGCAAAGATTCAAAATAAGTCAAGAAAGTAATTGCCCTCTGGCTAGTACTTGAGGAAATTGGCTACCATGATTTAATCCGTGCAATAAACTCCTTCAACAACACTGTCATTGAAGCCTTGTACAATGAAGCATTACAATGCTTAGATTGCATACAACCAAATTGCATTCAACCAACAGAATCCGATGAATCTCTGGTACTTTTAGGCCATCTCAATGAGCCTTTAGACCGAAGATTCTCCTAGTACAACCGGAATTTCATCTCCAACAGATATGGACATGTAATGGAAACCGTTTGTGACAAAATATTTGGTGAGACTAAAGCTATAGAAATAGATGAGTCAGGTTTCAAGCCAGTAGTCAAATCCTCAGGAGCAAAAAGTCAATAAAACTTAAATCCTGAACAAACACCCGAGGAATTCAGAACAATGTTCTTGACTCTCAATGGGTCATCCTCTAAGCCGCCAAGAAATTATTAAATTCTTTACCTCGTAAGTCACACACCGAATGTAGTTAATAATTTCTTATTTACTTGTCAAAATTTTCTTTTTTCGATAATTTGTTTAGGAAATGTACTGAATAATTTCTTATTTAAATTCTGCTTTTTCGGTTAATATGTTCAGGAAATGGGGAGAAATAGTGAAGGATGTTTATATTGAACAAACTGAAGCAGGGCAAGATCCACAATTTGAACGGATTGTATTGACAAGTTCATCCGTGATTGCAAAGATACTAAATGGACAAGCAAAAGCAAAATTTTCTGTGAATCATAAGCATCTTTGGGCTCGTATTTATGTTCCTCGTCGTCGAGGAAGTGGTTAAAAATATAATGGTTATCAAAATTAAATTGAATCCATCGGTCAAATCGAAAAAATTAAAAATTAAACTAAAAATTTGATTAATCAAGACTTTTTTATCTGTCCTCAAAAAATCAGATAAAAAAATTGATGAATTAGCCAATGAATCGGTTGATTCAGATTGATTTTTTGATTCGAGCAGGTCAATTTTTTTTCTTAAAAAAAAATTTGATCAAAAAGACATCATTTTTGTGAAGCAAAAATGACGCCGATGTCATTTTGAATTAAAAAAAAAAATTAAGAGAATTTCAATAATTTCGTTTCAATTTTACCTTATACCAAATCATATATATAATAAATGTCAAATTATATACATATAAGTATATCCATTTTTTTTTTATTTAATTGGTTCAATTCCAATCAGACATTTAATTTTTTGACCTTCTATTTTTATCAATTTTTTAACCAGTCTGATTATGAAAATATTAAAAAATATAATATTCTTGTATTAATATATACAAAGCCAAGGAATTGCTTTTGCCATTATTTGAATAATATGGCTGACAATAAATTATATTAATTATTATTCTTTTCATCTCAAAAAAAATAATTTTATTTTATTTTATACATAAATTAAAAAAAATTATTTTTTTTAATTTTTTTTTATTAATTTTATTATTTTCTTCCTAAAATATTCCTACTTAAATAATTATATTTTGCACTTTCTAATATTTTTTAAAATATTTAAAGAGTATTCTATTAAATTTATAATTTTAACGTACAAAAAATAAAAATATAATTATATATATAATGATATTAATGTGAATTAGTGAAAAGTATATTTGATAATTATCAATTAAATTAATATTTAAAAAAATAAAATAAATTATAATTTGATACCGATAATGAAGAAAAACCTAACTATCACAAATAAAATTCATTATTATCTATATAGAGTTCAATAATTGGAGGATATTCCACCTCATAAGTCTCCATCAGCCAAGGGAATATATAATAAATATTAATTGATGAAAATGTGATGGTACGACAACTACTATAATTTAGATTACAAATACAAATTTTGATACCATAAATTTAAGAATATTCAATGGTTTTTTTTTTAATTCCAAGCAAGATTTTTTATATTTGTGGCACCATAAATTAAGGATAACAAATTTTTCGTAGACAGGTATTTTTAAAACACAGAGCTAAAATCTTAGCTCTATGCTGTATTTTCTCTTAAAAAGATGATATTATTCTAGAAAATAATGTGGGCATAATAGGATAATCACTTCACTTTTCAATTTTTATTTAAATTACTATAAATTATTGAACCAATAATGGGATTATATATATATATATATATATATATATATATATTATCTTTCTGATGCTTTGATCATAGTGGATAAAGTGAGATGATTTTAAAAATTAATATCAAAATTTAAATTTAATCAATAAAATTAATAATAAAAATCAAAGCAAATAATAATAAAATAAAATAAAATAATTAATCGATAATGATTGAGTGATGATTAAAATAAGAAATAAATGTTTAAATTCTGATTTTTTATTTAGAATTTTAAATTTAATTAAAAACAAGAAAATATAAAAATTATATTGTATTTTTTTTTGTGAGGAGAAAATTAAATTGTGTTATTATATTTATTATAAAAAAGGTAAAAGAAGTGGTGCACAAGTCATCAGATCACATTGACTACGATTATATCCTATAATTTATACTGTCCGTTATTTTTAATATTTAAATAGATAGATGAAGTGTTTTTATGATGGTAACATATAAAATAATAAAAAAATGTCAATAACAGAATTTAAAAGAGAGAATTAAATTTTTTATATCATAATTACATTAAAGTGATATATATAATTAAACTAACTTCTATATATTTAAAGAAAATTAAAAAAAAAAACAAGGGGCTAAATGCAAAATATAATTAAATTTTAATAAATTAACATCAAAAATAAAATTTGCATTTTGGAGGTTAGGATGGCCGCCCCTTCCGGTCCCCTTCCCTCGGTAGGTGAGAAATGTGTATTTCTATTTCACTTGAGGCAATTTCAAAATCATAATTGAAATATTGAAAGCTTTGTGAATATTGACACCAAAAAGAGGGGACGTGTGAAAATCACCAGCTGCAAGTGGATTTCCCAACCAAAGAGGGTTTTCCTTGTCAGGAAATTTTTTACCCTATAACTTGTGTATCATGGTAAGTGTATAATAACTACTCAGATTGGATTCTCCTTTGCTAACGCTTAAAAATAATATTATATATTATATTATTTTTAAAAGTTTTTTTTTTTTTTTTAGGTGATGGGTAAAGGCAAGGGAGGCAACAATAATTTATTTTATTGTTGGTAATTCTTATATCATGTTTTATTTTCTTTTTCTTTTTTATCAGAGATAAATTTTAATAATTTAAATTATTATAGATAGAGTTGAACTTTAAATTTTTAAAATTTCAACTTTAATTTAACTAGTAACCGGAATCTCATTGACAAGTCTTAACAATGTTAGCAAATACAATAATTTAAGAGTTGTTAGTTTTTTTTTCCTTCGGTGAAATCGCTCGAACTCAAGGCTTATTTAAAGAGAATGAGATTTTTAAGTAGAGATAAATTTATTTTATTGTGACTAATTCGAGTTCGAGTCAAATAAAATTTCATAAGGGAGTAAAATTCTTTGGTACTTATTTTTTTTATTTATAAAATTCAAATTTAAAATTTTATTTAAAAGAAATAAATTTTTTACAATTTGAATCAACATGAATTAAATTGGTTTGTATTTAAAAAATAATAATTTGCTTATATGAAATGAAAGGTAAATAAAAATTTAATGATTTCTAAAAATAATATAAATAGTTTAGTTGATACAAAAAAAATTAAATTAAACTAAAAAATCAAATCATCTACATTGAACAGGGATTAAACTATGGTTATCAAAACCAGACTGAACCGACCGGTCGAACTGGAAAAACTGAAAATTAAATTAAGGACCAATAATGTCAGCCTCATTTACTTGTTTCCAAAAAATCGGTGAATCTATCGAATCAGATCAACTTGTTTTTTTAATTTTTGATAAAAACGACGTCGTTTTTATCAAGTAAAAATGACAATATTTTAAGTTAAAATAAATTAAGAAAATTTCAATAATTTCGTTTTAATTTTACCCGACGTCAAAATTATGATCCTATTGCATGTTATCCTATTGCGTGATTAGATATTTGAGTAAGTGAATATTCATAGCTTATTATATATATAACTTTTGATTTAATGTAATTGGGTTGATATCATAAATAATATGATCTTATATAAATTATTGATTTAATCATAATTACATTATATTTATTTTCATCATATATATAATAAATACCAAATTATATATACATATATATGTATATCAATTTTTTTTTCTATTTAATCAGTTTAATTTTAGTCGAACCTCTGACCCTCGTATCCTATGTTTTTACTAATTTTTTAACCCGTCTAATTCTGAAAATATTGGATTAAACCACAATGTTTTGAATGAAATCATGTGATTCAATTGTACATTATACAAAACTCAATTTAATTTTTCTAATTTTTATATTTGACATCATTTAAAATAACTTTAACCTTTGTTTTAGTATAAATAAATTTCATAAAATTCTATATAATTCATTTGTAAATCTATAATTTTGTATTTATTTTAAATTCAAATTTATTTAAAATTTTAAATAATTAAATATGTATAATTGGAAATAGCTAAACTAAATTCTATCAAAATAATTGATATTTTTAAATAAATTTTATAATTTTAAACCAATAAATTTTAAAAAATTAAAATACCCTTATAAATTTTAATATTTTACTTTTCTTTTATCAATTAAATATTTCAAACTCTGTTTGAAAATGACTTCCCCTTCTTTTTTTTTTTAAATATATGTAATTTTTTATTTTTAAGAATATATTTATTTTTTAATTTTTTATTAAATATTTACTTATTTTTTTTATTTTTCATATTAAAATAAAAATATTTTATTTTTTATTTTAAAATTATAATAATTTAATAATTTTTTAATTCGTGTGTCAAAAAATATAAATTATAAATATTTTAGAATGATATTTTTTTTAATCTTATTTGATTATACATAATAGATAACGTTAAATTTTTAATTTTATAATTTATTCATTATAATCATTATGAAAATTAGGTCAACTTAATATAAAACTAGACAAAATTAATTATCTAATTATTTCAATTATTTTTATTTTTTAATTTAACTATAATTCAAAACTTTGACTTGAATTTCATAATTTTTTAAGTATAAGTTAGACATTGTGATTAAATTTATAAATTGTATTTAAAATATTTAGAATAAAAAAATAATTATTTAATTATTTTTATACTTTTAACTTAAAATTCAACTATAAATCTTATAAATTTTAAGTATTGATTTGAAATTGTGGTTAAATATTTTTTAACAAATTATATTTATAATTTAATACCATAATTTTAAAAGATTATATTTTTATTTTCAAAATTATAGTTTATGAAAAGTTAAGATCGATTTTAATCCAATTTGAATTTTAGGCGAAATAGCAATGAAATTTTTTAAGTAATTCATTTTTATTAAATAATAATAGATGTAAGCTTACAGATATAAGTAATATATATATATATATATATAGTGGTTTACATTTAGATACTCTTATATTTTAATGAAATGTGCAATTAGACATTTCAAATTTATTTTATTCAATTAAATATATAATCTTTATTTTTTAAAAAAATTAACCATTGTAGCAATAAAATATTATTTAATTTATTAACAAAGAAAAAAGATTAATAATTTTTTTTTTTAAATTATAATTAAATATCTTGAAATGGGGAGGACTGAAAGTAGTTAACTGAATTTAAAAAAAAAATATTTCACAATTACAAACTCCTTAATAAATTTAATTATTTATGGCAAAGATTGTATTTTATTTTTTAAAAAATAGGGTATATAAAAAGGTATTATTGATGAGTATTAAATTGAGTTATAAATAATTATATTTTCATTAATATAATGTGAAATTTTTGAAAAGAAAATAAGCAAATAAATAATATACTTATATGAGTATTTTTTATCAAGTGAAATATTAAAATGAATTTTAGAATTATATTAAATAAAATATTCATTTCATAAAAAATAAATTCTATATTTATTATTTAATATACTAAATATGAAAATTCATTTATAAATAAATTTTATTTGAAATTTATTTGCAAATGAAATAAATTTTTTAATAAAATTAAATTAAATATAGCGTAAAACTTGTAAATCAGATATATACATAACCATTAAAAATATTTAATTAATTTTTGAAAAATATATTGTACCTAATTGCTAAATCAATGGTTTAATCAAATGAATTTTTTTTTTTACTTTTATATTCAAAAATTAATTCAGTTAAATTATGATAATTATTCTAGTATTTGGGTAGCCTTAAATTGAAATTCAAGAGTTAAATTCCTATTTTAGTATTTGACAATATAATTATAATTAAAATTTTACTCATAATTTTATAAAATTATAATATAATTAAAAAAATAATTTTTTAATTCTTAATTCAATTCTTAAAAATTATAATTCTACAACTATCAACGTCATTTTCAACACCAATACATTATAAAGGGATAAAATTTTTTCATAACTTATTTTTTTCATTCACAATATTTAAATTTAACATTTTACTTGAAAGAACAAATTTTTTATTATTTGAATTCTTTACTACCCAAATCAACATGAGTTGATTAATTTTATCAATTTCCTCATATATATTGTCATGTTATGAGTTATAATTTAAATTTTTTTAATTATTTATCATTATTAAATAATATGAGTAATATAAACATTTACCAAGTGGAAAATATAGAATCAAAATATAGTTAATACTATTAAAGTGTATAATCATTCCTATCAAATATACTACAAATAAAAGTTAAGTGTTCGTTTAGTCTAACATAATTTATGGAAGTACAATTATTGTTCTATTTTTTTTTTTTACATCTTAATTAAATATTATTACAATTCTCACAATACATAAAATATATATGTATTTTCGTCCCATTTGTTAGGCTTACATGTGTCAATAATTGGCTCCATTATGCTGATATATATTGACTTATGTCTCCATTTTGAATTTAAAATTTTAAAATTTATAAAATTAAAATTTTTTATTTTTTATTTTATAGTTTATAATATTTTACTTGATTAAAATAAAAATAAAATTCATGAATTTTAATGAAATTTTTATAATAAAATGATAATTTATAAAATATTTTGTTAATTAAAATGAAAGATTTTTTAAAATTTCATTTTCTATGTTGTATTTTAAAAATCTCAAAAATGAAAAATTTTAGTGGATGATAAATTTTAGATAATTTATAAATTTTGACTATATTTTTATTAATTAAATAATAAATTTTGAAAAAATTGATGAATTTTTT
Organism: Aleurites moluccanus; assembly: GCA_948193065.1. NCBI lineage: Eukaryota > Viridiplantae > Streptophyta > Magnoliopsida > Malpighiales > Euphorbiaceae > Aleurites > Aleurites moluccanus. The sequence goes on from CANXYC011335708.1 coordinate 42,534, forward strand.
AAATATTTTATTCAAATCTCTAGATACAAACATCAAGTTAATTATATATAATTGAGAGAGAAAGGTTCATTACATACACAGTTCTTACATTCTGTCTCTCTGAAAAAAATATATATAATATTTTAGAAATATAACTATCACATTCTATAATTAAAATATTATTCCTGTACTGCCCAAATAGTTTTTACCTTTTGTTTTTTTCTTTGGCTTTCACCTTTTTAATAGGACAACTATACATCTGGATAAATGATTTATTCCCATAATTTAAACAAAATGAGTATTGTATATTAAATATATTTGTTAATGAATATGAAATAAATTTTTAAATTTCAACTCAAACTAGATTCAAATCAATAGTAAATAATGAAATCTATGCAAATTAAATCTAATTATATATATTATTAATTTAGTCATTTACTCTAATTAATTCAAATCCAAACTAGATGAGATTTATAAAAAATAAAAAATAAAAATTTAATATCTATTTTCCCTATTATAAATCTCAAATTTCTCAACTTTCGAATCAATAGATATTAATTTTATTTTTAATTCGATATAATATGCATTAATGTATATAAACATATAATAAATATAAAATATTTCTTTTTTTTTAAAAAAAAAAGACAAATAATGAAAAAAAAAAAAAAGAGTAATATGTAGGCGAACTCAAGACAAAAATTAGGTGGAAAAAATTCTTTACTGAATTTTGCAAAATCCAATTTTATAATTATCCTTATCTTGAAGTAGAGGTTATGATAAATAATATAAATACATTGAAATAATTAATAAATTATTACTTTTCATTAAAGTTGTAGATCCAGTGATATTTAATAAGAGCCAAATATATACTAGTGTGGCCGTATCGAAACTTACAGGGAAATAATATGCATAGCATACATCACAAGGGACCCAAGCCAGCTTTCAATGTGAAATTCATGGCTAAAATAATAATTAACAAATTGGGGCAAAAGAAATTGTCGGTCCCATCATCAATTGAAAAATTCCACACCTAGGCTATAAAATTAATAATTTGCACATCGACACATAGGGGTGTTTGGATATAAACAGAATTTTAAAGAATATAGTTTTAAAAACGTCGTTTTAAAATAAGCTGGAATATGTAACTTAAATTTTTTCTATTTTTAAAATTCAAAATGATATTTTGAATTAATCTGTCAAACACTTTAAAAATTCGTTTAGCGTTTTTTAAATTTCAAAATGGCATTTGATGTCCATTTTAAGGACATCCAAACACCCCATAATCTGATAATAAATTTTTTTTTTTTTTTGCCAATAGATTCAAAATTGATTTTACTATTTTCAACAAATTTTATTTTCTTGAACTTAGGTGATGAAATAGGCATAAGAAAAATTAAAAAATATCCTTTATAATTGAAGCATGTCTTTTTAATTTTAATTGTCAGTAGGTGAAGCTAAGAAACAATAGACAGCACAAAATAAAAGCCAAAACATATTTGCATTATTTGAGACCAAGATGAATAACAAATTATGAAAATAACCAAAACTGAAAACCCTTTTTCGTGCTTTGTTCCCATCCTTCTTTTGCTTTCTTTTTATTTTCTAAATTTAAAGTTTTATTTTCTTTTTAAAGTGCACTTAGTCCCCTCTCCTTTTTATATCAGTGTTTTTTTATTGGTTAAAAATAAATAAAATAATTAAATTGATTAAAATATCTTATCGCTTATTAATATGATAAATGAAATAAGTCTATGTATTCGTAAACAAGAAGTTTTCTTTATATATATATCAAATTATTTTATGAAAAAATTATTAAATAAGACGGAAACATATTATTTTTATTTATATAAAAATGGATTCATATATAATTATAATCAGGGGCGGACACAAAATTTTGAGAAAAGGAGATACCCTCTCCCATCTTAGGAATAATACAATAAAATTTAGGAAGGGATAAAACTCATTATAATTTTATTGAAAAAATGAAAGAAATTGAAAAAAAAAATAAAAGAAAATTAAGTAAAATTGAAAAGAAAATTAAGAAAAAAGAAAAAAAGAAAAAAAAAAGAGATTAAATAATATTTTATTAGGAACTAAAAAATTAAATTTTTAAAATAGAATGACTATTTTATTATATTTAGTAAATTTCATGAACTAAATAATAATTTATCTTAAAAAAAATTTAAATTAAAGAGGCAAAAAGAAAAAATGTGAAAAAAATGAGATTAAATAGTAATTTATTATAGATTAAAAACTTAATTTTTAAAATAAAAAAAATTATTTTATTAACTTTACAAATTATAAGGATTAAGTAGTAACTTTATAGAGACTAAATAATAATTTTATAATTAAAAAATTCAAATATTAAAGAGGTATGTACCTCCTTATCTAATAATATATCTGCTTATAATTAAAATGAAAATAAACTCATGTAAATCTCCTTTTATATAAATAGGAGAAGTATATTTTCGTTTTACCTAATAATTTTTTTATTTTATGTGAAATATATTCTAAAATAAAAAAATTATTATCTTTTAAATATATAACTTTATGCATTATAAGACAATGATTGATAGCTAATTATTCAACATTAAAATTGAAACTGTTTAGTTATTTTTGTTAGTATTTTCAATATAATATTTTTGTGAACAGTTGTTGAGACATCCATACACGTCAAGTAGCAGAAAACTATTCTTTTTTAAGGGTTAATTATAATTTCTTTTCTGTAAAATAACTCAATATATTAAATTTCTCATGACTTTTTAAAAATATATTAACTCCCTCTTGATAAATATCATAATATATTATTAGATCATTCCGTCTAATTTTACCGTTAATTAATTATTAGTCAACTTTACAAGGATAGTAAAAAAATAAAAATACTCTTACTCTTTAATTTTAATTAATTACATTCTATTTTTTCTTTAAATTTTTTTAGGATTAAAAAATATATTTTCATACTTTTCACAAATTTGAAAATAAAAATATTTTTTTAAAAATATTTAAAAAATATTTTTTACTTTTTATTTTTAAATTTATCAAAAATATGAAAATGAATTTTTTATTTGCATTAAAAATTCAAGAATAAATAATTTAATTTATTCTTAAATTATTTTTTAAATAAAAAATATTTTTTAAAAAATATTTTTATTTATTTCTTATTTTAAAATTTATCAAAAATATAAAAATAAATTTTTTAACCTTAAAAAATTTAAATAAAAATAGAATGTGATTAATTAAAAATAAAAGATAAAAATATTTTTATCTTTTTACTATTCTTATAGAATTGACTAAAAATTGAATAATAATAAAATTAAATATAAAAATCTAATAATATATTATAACATTCGTAATCAGAAAAAATTAATATACTTTTAAAAAATAAAATAAAAATTAATATATTGAATTATTTTAGAGCATAATATTATAATCAACCCTTTCTTTAATGCCAAACTCCATCGTTTCAAGCTTAGCCTCGCACATTGTTTTTATTTTATATATATACCCTTTCACTACTCCTCCTCCATGGAAACATCTCTAGCTAGATGATATGGAGTGTGAGATTCAAACTACCACATCATCATTATCTTCTTCTTCTTCTTCCTCTTCTTTCCCTTGTACAACAGAATTGAAGTCTCAAAAATGTTCGAAGCGAGATCAAGAAGTGAGCAAAGATAATGAAACAAACAAAAAGATTAAGACAGAAAATTCAAGAAAAATTCCAAGTTATCGAGGAATAAGAATGCGTCATTGGGGAAAATGGGTATCTGAAATCCGAGAACCAAGAAAAAAATCAAGAATTTGGCTAGGAACTTACCCAACAGCTGAAATGGCAGCTCGAGCTCATGACGTTGCTGCTTTAACAATAAAAGGTAATTCTGCTCATCTAAATTTCCCCGAGTTAGCTCACGAGCTTCCCCGTCCGGCGAGCACATCACCGAAAGATATTCAAGCTGCTGCTGCCTTAGCTGCTACGTTGAATAATTACAAGCATAGTTCTATTAATAATGGCTGTATATCGAAAGTAATCGAGCTTAAGCCACACTCGCCAAATAGTACTGAAGAGTCTTTAAGAAATGATAATGAAGAAGATGATACTTTTATTGATTTGCCAGATATATTACAAGATATAAGTCATCAATTTAATGAATTTTGTTACTTATCTTCATGGCAGCAACAGCTGGGTGGACCAGAGTCCTTGGATTATACATGTTTCTGGAATCATCACGACCCTCCTTCTTTATGGGAGTAGTAATTAACTTGCAAATAAACTGCTTTAATTTAAAGCTTTTTTTATTATTATTATTAATTTGGCTATGGCAGAGGTTTAAACTTATAATTAATCTCATAGCTATTAGAAGATAGTTTCAGTATTATTCAAATTAAAGCTTTCTTATCATCAATATATATATAGTCTCAGTTTTTATTTTTTTTTAAATACTCAATCTTAAACTTATTTACTTTTGTTAATTACATCAGTTTCTCAACTCTTAATCATAACTATTGTTTATATATATGCTACCATATAGGTTAATACAAGTTTCTTGACGTCATCTTTACATGTCTGGTAATTACAGGCATATAAATTGTTCCTTTGATTAATCATCAAGTGGTGCTTTTGGAATTTTATGATTAATTTGTAATTATAGTTATTAATTTCATCAAAAAAATTAATTCACCCTTTATTATTAGACTATGCCTTCATATATAACTTTTCAAATTAACAATATTAATACATAATGGGATTTTCTTGCTATAGTTAGCCTTGTCCTAAAAGTTAGCTTGGCTGATAATAAAATTTATGAATATACATATCAAACGTCGGAATTTTTTCTTTAATTTTTTCAGAATAGAACTTAAATTCAGATATTACATAAATTGACTCAAAAATATTTATAATCATTTGAAATAAAAATATAATTTATATATATATATATATCCACTTTATATGGATTTTTTATATGAAATTGATTTTACCATGTAAAGAAATCATTTTATATAAAAATAATTGTATATATATATGTGTGTGTGTGTGGAATTGGGATATTATAATTTTTATTCCTGTTGATAAAAGAAAGCATGCGGAAGGACAAATAAAAACAGAAAAAAAATTATTAAACAAAATCAAATACAACTTACCAAATATATATATATATACAGAAAGAATCGATTCTTAATATATAATTAAAGGTGATATAAAATTATCATTAAAATATGATTTAGTACGGAATTTAATGTTAAACTTTTAGAAATTAATTTGTAAGTGTAAATACACATGTACAAGTACTTGCCAGGTGCTGTGTTGTACTTATAAATCACCACCAACTTCTATTTCTCTTTAATATATAAATCAAAATTTTCATATTCATGTTAGATGGAACTTCTGTTTAATGTATAAATCAAAATTTTCATATTCATGTTAGATGGAAAAAAAATTAACACTGAAAAAACAGATTAAAGATCATTTTCCCATTAGTATAATCACATTAATTAATCACAAATTCTCATATTAAATATCTATATAAAAAATGGACCACTTAAGGTACATTATTTTTCTGAAATTAAATTTAAGGATAGACGCGTAGGACCAAATTTGTGACAATATCCAATCAGTAGCAGATTCTGTTGATTTCTTTTAAGGTTGCACCAATCAGTGGCCAGCAGTTTCTAAAACAAAATAAATAAATAAATTAGTGCATATCAGTTTGAAACATCCTAAATTTTTTTTTATAATTATATTATATCCTTTAAAAATAAATTATTATATTTCAAATTTCTAAAATTATTCACAATTATATTTTCATTCTAAAAAATTATTCTATATATATTTTAAATAATAATTTTTTTTTTTTATAAATAACAAAAAAATTATACACTAGCAAAAATATATGTAACCTTTCATGTTAATTATTTTGTAAAGCATATATAATTTTTTACTTAATTTTTATTTAAAGTGTAATTTTTAATTTATTAGAATATAAAAATATTTCTTAAAATTTTTAAAAGAAAAATTATGTTTTATTGAACTAAAAGAAAAATATAATTTATAGTCAAGGGTATTTTAGTACTTTACTATTAAATATACCCTTAATTGCTAAAAACTATTTGAATAATAACAAAGAACTATGTTATCATCAAAATCGAATATGAATGATCATTTAATTTATTTTTTAAAAAGATGATTGAATTTATTAATTAAATTATCATTTATATTTTCAATTCATATTTTATATGAATAGAAGAGAGAAAAGTTCAAAGGTGAAATTTTGATTAAAGGGTATAATTGTGAATAAATTTAAAAGTTTTAGATATAAGAATATATTTTCAAAGCATGGGATAAAATTATAAAAAAATAAAAAAATTAAAGATATTTTAGATTAATAGACTAAACACGTTAGACACATTGAAAATCCTAAGTGTTTTAGTGTTTATTTATTTATTATAATACAATTCGAATCATATATTTCATTTGATATCACATTTTTTATCTTATTTATTTTTTTATAAGTCATATTTTTTTTTTAATATTTTAACAGTTAATATTTTTTCATAAATAATATGTCACATAAAAAATATATGAGACAGTAAATAAAATATTAAATGTAATAAAAAATCATAATTCATCATAATATCATAAGATTAATAATTAAGAAAACATGTAATTAAATGTATATGCAAAGAGAAAGCTACACGTGTGAATGTGACATGAAGCATCCTATGTTGGACTTTGAGGATAGCAGAATTCAGAATTACCCTTCATTAGGATTTAAAACAGAAAGCAATAGATTCAGCACCCTAAAATCTTGTCTAAAGGTAACTCATTTCTATATTAACCTTTAACTGGTTTGTATTTAATTAATATTATATTATTATCCTTAATAATTATTTTTAAATAATAATTAAATCAAAATAATTTTTTATAAAAATTAACATTTGCAAACTAATGATGAAATTAGATGAAAAAGAATTAAAATCCATATCAATGAAAAGAACTCCACCATTAGACGAAAAAATAAATTTAAAAATGTACTATTAAGCAAGTGATAATTGAAATTTATAATTGGGTAAAAAAATAAATTTAAAAGTTCAACATGGATAAAAATAAAAAAATAAAAAATTATGAAATTCCGATGTAAAATATATGATTGGGGTTATACATAAATTGATTTAAGTTAAATAAAATATAATTCATGAAAAGTAAGAATTTAAATATATTATTTGAAATGAGTAATATTGTTACTTAATTAAATAAAAAAGATAGGATGAAATATATTTAAGATTTTTTAATATATTTAACCATTTTTTATTTAAATTATAATAATTGTAAACAAATATGTGTACACTTTTATTAAATTTATTAATTGAAACTATATGGTGAAAATTATTATTTGTAAAATAAAGATTTTCCCTTAATTAAAAAAAAAAAAATCTATTGAATGGCACTTGTACTTATTTCAATTAATATTGTCTCATTACCACACATAATTTTTTTTTTTTTTATGTTTATATAATTATAAAGAATGAGGGTAAGACATAATAGGTCAAAAAAGAGAAATAGAAATGGAAGAAAATAGCAATGAAGCGTCAATTATTATTGTCTTTCTTTAGACTTGAAATTTGCTTTTTGATCAAGTGATTAAGATAGCTTTGTAGTTTTGTATATATGCTTTTGATGCCCACAACTCCTCTTTTAATCTACAAATTTTATTAATTTTCTTTTACAGAGAGAGATGTTTTTTGATAATTATTAAAGGAAGTTCCTTTCAATCCATCAAATTTCGGCCTTCTGACTTCAATAACCTCCTGGCATGTGTATGTTAATTTCTCTAACTGGAGACCCTTTACATGTTAAATTTTCAATGTTTAAGGGTACTACCAATGTTGTTAGCAACTGTGATGTGATAGGTTCATTCATGTGATATATATATATATAACTCATCATGAGGAAACCATGCATGTGGTTACGTGGCCTTACTTCATCATCATGTCATTTTATGACTACCATTATATAAGAGAAAGGTCGAGTCAATTCTCCATTTGATTAATTTTATGAATGATAGTAACATTTAGAATAATAAAGCTTTGGAGAGTAATGGTCAGCCACATTTATAGAGAGGCTTATTATAATGCAAATTGGTTAGTTTGTATAGGCTCTAAATTTTATAATTGATACACACTATTTAAAAGAATCTTACAAGAAATTTTGAGCACGCTACTCTATGATACCTATGGAGTTTTTTTTTCTCTATGTACGAAATTAAAAATTAATTTTAGGTGACTTAAAAATTAATTTTATTTAAAAAATTAAATTTAAAATGATCAAGTGAAATTTTTTTTATAAATTAATAATATTTTTAATTAATTTTGATGGACGAAAAATTAATTTTATATAAAAAATTAGATATAAATAAGTAAATAAATTTCTTTTTATAAATTAATGAGTTTTTTTTATCAGAGTGACCAGACTCACCAGAACTCCATCCCTATTTATCTAAAACTTAGTTTAATTTTCTTTTTCTTGTTTACCAAAAAATTCATATTTGAATGTTAATTAATATATATACAAAATGAATGAAAAAGTGTAAAAAGTTAATAAAAAATTATAACATGAAAACTATAATTTAAAAGTCCAATCATAATTTTTTTAAATATAATTATAAATTATAATTGATATAGATATAATAAATTATATTTATATTTTGATTAAGAAAATAATAATCAAATAAAAAAATAATAATTTATTGTTGTGCAACACATTCAAACCTAGTAGCACTCAAAGAAGAGTGTCACCAATTGAGTGAAAATTTACCAAACGGTTGGAGAGACTTTCATACTTGATGCCACGTATATTGTCACCACATTAAAGACAGGTGGTCTATTATTTTCATATTTTATGCCATTGACACTTATGGTCATATATGTGGGTGTAATTATCATGTATATGATCATTTGTTAAAAAAAAAAAAAAAAAAGGTTGATAACCCTTTTCAAAGCATGTCTTCTAGTGATTATTATATGTTCTATTTAAAGTTTTTTAATCTCTTGTTAACTTTTAATTTGCTTAAAGTAATCAAGTCATGAGATCAGGACAGATTTCTACTTTAATTAACGGCTCTCAATGACCAAAAGCCAGCTAGCCAACTACTCCTCTCGATCTCTCCCTCCATAAACCCATCATTTTCAAAATAATTTTTTATTAATTTTTTAAAATGATTTTAAAAATAATAAAAAAATTCAAATAAATTTAAGGTTTATAATAGAAAATTTTACTTTAAATTCTGTATAGTTTTTTAAATGCATCTAATTTTTTTATTAATTTTATCATAATTTAAAAATTTAACTGTAATTACACTCTAAGTTTAGTTATAATTATAAGAAAAATTTTAATAATTAAAATGCTAAAAATCTAAGTTAACATTTAAACTAATCATATCATATTGTGATTAATTTTTAAATTACGATAAACTTTGAATGCAACTCAAAAGGTTAAGCCATTGAGTTAGTTCCAAAAATTATATTTAAGTTTTTATATAATTTGTTAATTTTTTTTTTTAAAATTTTTAAAACTCTAATACCTTCTCATGAAATGTGATATATTCCTAATTAGCACCAAACATAATCAGATTAAGAATCGAATAAATTTATATTCACACATATGGTAGACTCTACTAATATATAACTGCAAGTGTGATAAAAGACGAAAGAGTACATAAGAATTAGGATTCATAATTAACTCTAATAATATGTGAAAAACTTAAATTATTATGTGATAATATTCAAACGTTATTTTAAGTTTTGACATTATTTATTATATTTTTATTTGAAAACTTTTCAACTCTAATATCAATTTTGACTAAATTTTATTAATTTGATCTTATAAATTTAATTAATTAAATCATTAATTTAATTATTAATAAATTCACAAATTAGAGAATTTAATTAATTTATATTAAAATTTAAAATTTTATAATAAGTTCTAAGGTTAATTTCACTTTTATCTTATTATTATTATTATTAATTAAATTTTAAGATAGAATTGCAATTAAATTTTTAATTTAGGGTAAAATTATATATATATATATATATATATATATATATTATAATTATAAAAAAACAAATTTTATGAATAACTAATGTACTAAACCTAAATTTAAATTATAAAATTTATTTGTAAATGAAAATTTTATGTTTGGCATGATAAATTTCAAATATAAAATGTATAAATTAATTATGAGTAATACCGGAGTTTAATCACTCTTTTTAAAGTAATATTTGTTCCCACTATTTAATTGGAGTAGGATTGTGGCAAATTATCTCAAAATACAACAATATTCCATAAATACAAGAAGTACAACCTCAAATCTCTCAATAACATATCTCTCAACGGCACGTTGCTCATATTAATATTAAATACTTGAAAGACAATAAAAATAAATAAAATAATAAGAGTTGGAATACAAATTTGATTAGAATTCTTTTTATATAATTGAAATAAAATTCTTATGTAATTATAACTACTGTCAAATGTCAAATGACTATATATATTAATTTATCAGTGACTAATTGACAAAGCACTATATTCAATGCATATTAAAAGATGAATAATTTTTTATGAGATATTATATTTATTTTTTATTTTTTATAAATTACACATTTAATTATCGGGATCGAAATTTTCTTTAACAAGTCTAAACTCTTTAATATTTAACTAAATTTTGGATGATATATAATTTAAATAAAAGAAATAATATGTCACACGTTACGCATGCCTATAAAAGAAAACTATTTGCTACTTTAATTATTTTGATTATGCAATGATTATGCTCATGTAAGAGAGAAAGAGAGAATATAACTTTAATCAAGTCATTTGAGCCAAACTTTGAATGGTGAAATTACCCTTTCTTAAAGAAAATCTCAGCATACATAACTTTATGATTGTTTAGATGACAATTGACATATGCATGGTGATGCTGTCTTTATATTGCTTAAAAATAATAAGAAACTAGTAATCAAGAAAATTAATTAGATTAATGGGCCTAATGGCATGTTTTGTGGTTGACTGTTGGAATTTTATTTAAAGGGCTAGATAAAAAAAATAATAATATATAGTTTATGAAATCGTCTTTAGAATAAAGAAATCTTGAGTTGAAATTTTAATTGAAATTAAATTTATTAAAAAATTTAATAAAAATGTATAAAAGATATTTATTTATTTTGCAGGATATGTTATTCAATCTTTGATCGGAGGGGCAATATTATTGAATTCATAAAATAAAAAAATATTTTTTTAATATTTCAAACACAAAAAAATTTTAAAATTGTGACATTCTAAATAAATTTTATAAAATTCTATAAAATGCATTTATTATAAATGAGTTTATTTTTTAAAAAGTAAACATAACTATAATAAAAAATCTAATTCAATATTTTATGAAATTTATTTACTCTAAAGGGATTATATTTTCTAAAGTAAATTTAATTCTAATAAAAAAAATTGAATTCGATATCTCACAATTTCAAAAATAATTTTAAAATTATTGAATTCACTAAAGACTGATTGACTCATTAAATATTTTGGATAAAGTTAATTTAAGAGTCACTTTAACTTTTAATTTTTTAAGATTTTAAACTTCATAGTTTTAGATGGTTTGAATATCAATGATTCAAAATTTTATTAATATTAATTCATAAAACTTCACATGATTGAAGAACATCAAAATAGGGTAAATATTTTTATGGCTATGGGGAAAATTAAATAAAAGGTGAGGAAGGAAGAGAATCGAAGTTCTCCCCACAACAACACAAGCTAAGGCTTCGAGGACCATAGAATCTAATAATATGGCTGGAGGAGCATGCCTTGAATAGTCAAGCCGAATTGCCTAAATTAGACGTATCCTTTCAACAATGGTCCATCATCTTAAAGCATGGGTTTGAAGTATTTTTCAAGGAACGTTATTCTTTTTTTTTTTTTTTTTTTTTCCCTTTGTTACATGGTAACATAGAAAAGAATTTCTAAATGACAAATTATACATACTTATATATATAGTAGTTAATTATTATTTAGTCTATTTGATTTAGTAAAATTAATAAGTCAGAATCTTTATTTTTTTTTTATGGGCAAGATCTCTATTTTTAAAATTAAATTAACTTGCTCTTACATTTTAATTCTACCAATAATTTCATAACTCCATTTGAATTTAGTGTTTTTTCGTTTGTTAAAAATATACAAAAAGAAAATTTTAAGGCAATAATTTTTTTTTTAACCTCTAACTATTCATCATCTTTTCAATCCACCAATCCTATCACTACTAGATCTAAGATCTAGTTAGAAATTAAAAAATATTACTCCATTCGTTTCATAATAAATATTCTAATTTCGTTTTTGATATATTTCAACTTAATTATTTTATTTTTTAATTCAAATTATATTTTATCTCAATTTTACAATAATATATTCATTAAAAAATATGTTAAAAAATATAAAAATTAGTTAAAAAATATATAATGTGAGAGAATTAAAAATGTGAAGGGATAAAGTAATAAATGAATTAAAATAATAAAAAAATTAAAATAAAAAAAATTAATTATCATGTATTTAATTTATTATGAGACAAAAAGAGTACATTTATTAAAAACACGACTTGTTGGAGATCCTTGGCCCAGTCAACCAGTAGATCTAATCACCATCATCTTACTTTAACCTTAGCTTTATCAGCTGCCACCATCAACAAAAAATTTTGAACCTTCCTTCACTTGGGCATGGATATGCACAAGCTATGGCTATCAACAATGTGGACAATCGGTGGGCGAAAGAGCGTCAATTGAGAGGCCAGAGAGAGAGTGTGTGGTCTCGCAGTAGATAATTCAACAAAAAGAAATTGTCGTTCCCTAAAGTGTTTGTGGTCTTGCAGTAGATAATTCAATGAACAGAAATAGCCGTTCCCTAAACTAAAACGACAAGGAAAAAATTAAAATAGAGTGTAAAGCCACTACAAGAATTTTAGCTTCTTGCTACAAAATATTTTGTCATAATAAATAGCAAAATTATCACAATAAAATTGTTGTCATAAATTTTTTTTGTCACCAAGTTCTCACAATAAACTTGTCTTAATAAGTATACTGGGACAAAATTCTCTTTCATCACAAGAATCTAAAACTTATTGTGACAATTATTTTTTATAAGAAAAAAACTTATAATGACAAAATATTTTATCTCAACAAAATAAGATTTTATCACAATAAATGAGCTTTATTGTGATAAAATAAAATATAGTGATAAATTTAATTTCGACAAAAAGTCATAAATTTATTGTGACAAATAATATTTTGTCACATTTTTAATCGTGACAATCTATTCTCTCATATTTTTATTATTTTGAAAAAATCTTTTTGTAACTAATTTTAATTATGATGAAAATATTTATCAAAAAATTTAAAATGTGACATTATTTTTTGTCCAAATCTTACCAAAAATTTTAATTTTGATTTCTTTAATTTTTATTTTCATATGATCCATTCATCAATGATATAGTAATTGAATATCATAATAAATATTTTTTTAAGATAACATCATAATAACTACAAAAATAAATAAATATCATAATAAATAATTCATAACTTTCAATAAATAATAAAAATTGATCATTTATAATTACTACAAGAATTGCTATTAAATATAATAAACATTAACAAATCTAGTAGTCGGCTTCAGCTTGAAGCCTTTCCATTGCCATTATAAGAGCTCGTTTAATTATGTGATGATGAAAAAGGAAACTTTTAAATTTTTGATGCATCTATAAGCCTTTTTCTTGTCACCACTCACTACATACTTTACCAGCAAATCATTTATGTCGGCCTTCTCATTCTCAACTATTTTATTCTTACTACCTCCCATCAAACTCAATAACTTCTATGTGAAGAGCTACTGCTAGATAGCCCTTTTCAACTCTTTTTAACATATCAACCACCTTAAAATCTGCTGGCAAATAAGCTATTTATTTTTTCAAAATGTAGGTGGAGTATGTCATCAACCACAACTCTAGCTACAAAGCAAGACAATGAATAGTATCAGATATATCTACAATTAAGTCATCCACTGACTCCACCAATTTACAAAACCCTTTGTAAGCTTGAGAAAGATCAACGATATCAGTGAAGAGTACAGATAAAAGAACAACAATCATTTCCTTCTCTTTATCATGTCTGCATATAGACATAAAGATGAGTTGCTTCACAAAATAATAGTTATAACCAGACATTCCAGGTTCTCTCAATTCATTGGCAGTTGAGAGAACATCATCTGTCTTAAATTATCCCTCCTCTATTACCGAAACCTTCTTGTATTTGTCAAAATCTACACTCAATTTTTTCCCATTTTTATGATCATATTGCAACCACAAATAGATATTAACTTAGCACTTGCAGTAAGAAAACCCTTCCAATGCTTCGCATCTTTTCTAAGTTTGGAAATGAAATTCATTTGATTGAATACGGAAAGATAAGAAATTATTCATTAAGTACCTCATTGCTATCATAGTTTAGATCATTGGTATCAACAAAGTAATTGTTATTTGTATCTTTACTACCTGAGTCACATGAAACAGATAATTATTAGAAGATCAAGCTACAAGCAACTCTTGAATTAAAATTGTCACACCCTAACTCCAGTGGTGCGACGGTCCTAGGGCAAGGGTAAGTTTAAGGCCACCATAAACCCGTAGAACTCCCATATCCTGAATCTCATATACATTTATATTAAATATAATATCATGCTATAATATATCATAATCCATTCAAGCAAAATTCATTTCTTTACTATACTATTTCATAATAATATTCTCTTATTCCTTACTGATCAAAAGATGTATCTCACATCAATAAGGAACAAGATTTACCCAAAAGATAACCA
>CANXYC011335881.1:0-12153 GCA_948193065.1 Aleurites moluccanus
TGGTTATCTTTTGGGTAAATCTTGTTCCTTAGTGATGTGAGATGCATCTTTTGATCAGTAAGGAACAAGAGAATATTATTATGAAATAGTATAGTAAAGAAATGAATTTTGCTTGAATGGATTATGATATATTATAGCATGCTATGATATTTGGTATTAATGTATATGAGATTCCGAATATGGGAGTTCTACGGGTTTATGGTGGTCTTAAGCCTACCCTTGCCCTAGGACCGTCGCACCACTGGAGTTGGGGGTGTGACAATAAGATACTCAGTGAATCTAATATGCATCGACTATAAAATATGTATTGGAATATCAATGAAGAATAGGCAGATGAGATAAATAGGTCAATCTGCTTAAGAAATAACAAGATACAGAATCAAGTACAGAAGATGACAGTAAAGTCAATGCTCATATCAATGGAAAGTATATCACATGGAGAAGGCAGATATAGGGCCATGAAACGCATATAATATGTGTCAAACACATATCAATCTCATATCAATTAATATAAGACTGATCAGGTCTTATGGCTAGGACTGTTAAACCTTTCCAACTAGGGTATAATTGTATAATGTGCATATTGCCGACAGTGTGTATCGGAGCGACACCTTTGTCAAACCACATCGGAGTCAATAGAAATAAGAAACAAGTCAATAGATACCATTACACAATAATGGTTACCAAGTATCAATAATTAATTATCAATCAATTTAAGTAGCAATAGAACTAATGGAATAGCAACAACAAGTAGTTATACAATGACAAAGGGTTTGGCAAAAAATAATTGGATGAAACATAGGTTGGTCATATATGAACAAAAGGTTGGCATAATTGGCATGCCAATGTTGCTGGTGACGATGACATTCAAATGGTAGGCCTATAGATGAAAACAATGGTTGGCCTATTGTCACGACCCAATCTGGGAGTCGCGACGATCCTAGGGTACGGATGTTGCCTAAGCTACTAGTACTACGAAGAACCCAATTAACTATACTATATGGTATGCAATTCATGTAATCAGCTTAAATAGCTTAATAATGCTGCAGAAATTTCGACAGCATCTCCTCTATAATATGAATATGCCCAGCTGTAAGCATGCAAATAAGCACTTCCAATATACTTTATCATCAATTCTCAAATCTTTATCATCAATGATCCCTCTGGATCTCTAATAACAACTCAATACATATATCTGTATATCAAACTATATCCATACATAACATAATATATATATGCAAAACCATAGAAATACAATCACATACATATACATGCCACTTCTTAGATTACAGTACCACAAAACCTCTATATTGTATAAATATTTAAATATACTTTTGAGACTGGAATTTTACATGTACAAGTATCAAAATTCCAAGTATCAAAATTCCAAGGCGAGGATGGAAAGTGCTAATGGAATTCGAGCCTCACAGAAGACCTGAAAATATAAACCACTAAGGGGAATGAGTATAAAAATACTCAGTGAATCCATATGTATAAAAATGCAGTAGATGTTCATAATACCATGGTTGCTCATATATGGCCTGTAGAATCAATATAAGATAACAAGTAAAGGGTGAAACAAGTATTCATATAAATATCCAGTAGAAAGTATCCATATAAGTATCCATATAAATATCCATATAAATATCCACATAAATATCCATATAAGTATCCAGTGTACGAGTCAACACACATATGATATAACAGGATTGGGTCAAGTGAAAAGTGCAATCGCACTATCTGTAATTCAATACTTCAGCACTATCATAAAGTGCATAAACCACTTTACGTAACAGGGATCAGTCCCTATGACTAGAGAATATGACACCCTTCCCTAACAAGGGTCAAGTAAATATCAGTGTGCACACAGTCGATGAAATTTCCCGCTACACTATCGAGGTAGCCCTGTTATAATACCATATGGGTTTGTCTCTATATAATAGTAAATATAGCATAAATATATCTCATATAGACGCAAAACAATCATATATATATTTATAATGAATAATAGAACAAATTTGGGTAATGTCAAAAAAAGGTCGGCGGCCCAGTTGCGCTGCCGCAACTAGCACTTGCTGTTATGGGTCCGTTTTGGGATTTTTGAATAGTTTCTGATTAACTATGTTACCAAAAGATTTAAGTGGACCATGAGGTACCATTTTAAAGTTTGGGACAAAACTAGAAGATTGAGCCAAGTAGTGGCTCAATTGGCCTTCTGGATTTCATTTTAGAGACAGACAAAGTTTAGGTCAAATTAGGTCGTTTCGGTGGGCTTATTTACGGGTCAATATGCATTGTATGTACTCTAAGATAGCAAATGATGGTTTATCAGTCCAAATGACATTTCATATGACATATGATGCAAATCATGCATGATTATATATATAGACTCACCATTATTGCAATTAGTCTACTTTATTCTCCCAATCCACTATCAGTAGTCCTAATCGGCCCGTCGTCCGACACTCTGAACTGGAGTACTCGACGGTTCACCTATTTTTCATACATAACACTTTGGTAAGATGTAAAAATATCACAAGACACATTATTCACATAAAAACACATCAACCATACATATTATGCACTATAAACCATACTTTACACAATTTACCCTTTTTCCAATCCTTTATGCAATAATCACATTCTATCACCACATTTGACATACATTTCACATATTCATCACTATTATGTCATATTAAGAACTCATATACACTTAGCTTAGCATTCCATATCAAACATACACCAATATTCAAGTTTAGCTTCCAAGTACTTATATCAAACATCTTTTCCATATCTAAACTTATACATTTCCATTACTTACACCATTAAACTATTTTCAAACCTTACCTTCCAAATTGCATCAACCTAACACATTAAACTTACAAACTCAACATGGTTTAACCAAAATGGAATTCATTCCATTCATCCATTTTTTTTAACACCAATCATTCATACAACATTCATATACACCAAATGCATAACATTTAACCATTTAAACCTATTAAACTTCAAAGCACTAAACCATCATTCAAGCTTCATCATTTCGGCCAAAGTGAAAATCCATTTAAATGGATTTCTTTCCATCAAATAACCACTAATTCATTACATACACATCAAATACAACTCATTCCATCATTTAAACCTATCAAACATCAAACATCAAACCATTATTCAAGCATCATCATATTCGGCCAACATGGTTCTTCCACCAAATGGAGTTGTTTCCATTAAATGTTCACTAATTCATATCAAACACATCAAATACAACTCATTTGAACAAAAAGATTCATCAAAACCACACTTTGATTCATACCTTTTCGTATTAGGGTTTGATTTCCAATCTTTGAATTTCTTCCAACCTAAACACATTTTTGTCACCAATTAACATCAAAGAACATCTTGGGAACACAATTAAACCAAAAGAATTGCAAAATCACTTACTTTCCAAATAGTTCTTCCAAAACTTCAAAGCTTTGATTTATTAACTTTTCTTGGTTTTTCTTTGAATCTTTGAATCTATGGACATATTTGTGTTTAGAATGATGGAATTAACAAGTTTGGATCAAAAAATGAAAGAAAACAACAAGCATTGGTGTTCATCAATGGTGGCCGAAACCTATAAGAAAGAAAGAGAAAGTTTTGGTTGGTGAAATGGCTAAGAATGGTGAAGGGGTGGCAAAAATCCAACTAAAAATCAAATGGTATAATCCTATACATTGAGCTTATGATAAAAATGGTGAAACCTAGCTTACTAACCATCTATCTCTTCATCTTTTCATCCAATGGTTTGGTTTAGGTTAGCCTAGGATGATATCATAGGCTGGCATACACTATATAAGTCCATAATTCAAAGAAAAAGACCAAACTACCCTTAGTTCAAATGGAATCCCTATCCGAGCAGTTTTGCTTGGAATTATTTTCTATCGGTTTTAACTTTCCAACAATAATTCAAATAATCATAATATCTCAATTTCCAAGTCATCATATTCTTTTTTATCATCAAATATGATGTTAATTCCATTAAAAACTCGAGGGGTGTGAAATGACTATTTTGCCCCCAGTTCATCAAAAACTCAAATTTACCCGATTTCTTCCTAACAGCTTTTAAACCCCCTCTATCCATTCAAACACATCATATAATATGCATATTAGTCAAATTCATGCATTAACAAGTAAAAATTTATAAGTTCCAAGTCAAGCAAAAATTCCCCCTAAGTTACCCTTTGTGGCTCAAGTTCTAGGTTTAGCTGAGGTGTTACAATCTGTCTTATCTAAATGATACTAGTGTTGTCTACTTGTTCATTGATTCCAAGCTTATATCTTATTGCTTACCTTTGATTGCCATTCTTTCATCAATTATTGTTTATCATCAATTTCATTGTTACCTGTTCCAAACTTCCAAAGACATTTGGTGTGCAAATTAATTAACCTTGACATGTAAATTGAATATACTGATATTCTTCATTATATTTATTAACACTTGACTACCATTGACAAATTTTATTATCATATGTTTATATCGCCTGTTTAATAATGCATACATGCTCACTGAGTATTTTATACTCACCAAATAGTGGTTTATAATTTTTATAGGGTTGTGATAAAGGAAGCTGATTCCAAGTCATTTTCTTTTCCGACTTGGAATGTTAAGTACATCGAGGTAGAATATTATTCTCTAAAGGTTATAAGTGTCAACTCATAGAGCTCTATGGTACTATGTATAAGTAGATGATTGAGTACTATAATGATATATGAATAGTGAGGTAATTGACATTTAAGTGATGTTAAAATGTAATGTGATTTGTTATTAAAGTTTAGTAATGAATGACTATAATGTGCAATGCTTAATGATAATGATAGTGAAGTGATAATGATAGTGATAGTGATATTGCTAAAATGAAATTATTTAAAAGAGATTTAGATGTGCTATGCATGTCTATGAAATTGTGAAGTTTAGGGTATAAGGATGACAAATTATTGAGGGTGTAGAAATAATTTTAGTGCAGACTGTGAAATTTTTGAGAGACCCAGTTTTGGGTTGGGAATAAGGTTAAAATTACAAAGGAAATTCTGGCAAAATTTCTGTAAAATTTATAAGTAATAACTGGAATTTAAGCATTGATGAATGAATTAAGATTGATTGAATGATTGATAAATGGATTGTTCATGGGTTCTACAGGGTTTTGGTGACCTTAAGTCTATCCTTATCCTAGGATCGCCGAAGCCCAAAAGTGGGTCGTGACAGCTAAGCCTTATGGCTAAGACAATTAACCCTTCCCAGCTAAGGTCCATGAAATACATTGTGCACAATGCCGACAGTATTTACCCACTACCCCATCGGTAAAATAGCTCTGTCAAATGAACATATAATCCAATAATAGGATGAAACAAGCCAATGGATATCAATAAGGTTCAAATAACTCATCAATAATCAAATAGGTTTCAATTCAAACAATTGGTACTATCAATCACTAATATATAATCAATGGAAGGAACATATGGAATACCAATGGATATAACAATCAACTATGGGTTAGTTATCAAAGTAAGCATTCAATGTGTTTTGGGTTGCCACAATTGGCTAGCCAATGTCGCTGGCGACAATGTCATTCAAATGGTAGGCCTATGAGAATTTCATTGGGGCATTTCATCGAACACATGGTATGCAACTTTCAATGGACAATTTGGCAAAGTTTGGGTGCAATATCAATATTACCCCAATATCAAATAACAAGCTCACAATATAGGCAACACAATAGGCAACAGATATCCAACAATCAACATTATACAATGGATCAAATAGGCTTATGAAACAAAGCAAAATTCAAAAAGGAATAGTGTCAATGCATTCGGCTAACCATGGACTTTCAAGGATGATTTCCAATACTCATTTTAAGGTATTAGGAATGTTAAAGGATGCATATTAAACTCGCCTAACACTTCCAATTGCTTAGGAAAATTCTTTTCCACCAATTTCTTCAAAGGAGGCATATATGGCAATCTTATTCCTCCTGATTTTCTATACCAAAACCAACATCAATTAAACATATTCTAACTTAATTAGACATTAAAGATCATTAATCTAGTGTTTGGTATCACACAACTTCAATTAGGGTTTGAAATTTGGGGTTTTATATCCAAATGCATCAATTGGTGCAATTAAGCATCAAACCCATTTAATTCATCATCTATAACACCTATTTAACCTAAATAATCAAAGAAAACATCAAGTTACCTCTTGTGGAAGAACTGGCCAAATTCTACCCTTGATGGATTCTTGATTTCCTTTGTGATTTTTGGAGAAAATTGGATGGAAATGGATGAAATTAGGTTGGAAGTTATGTTTTCTTTAGGTTTTCCTTTATAATTTGGCTTGAAATTAGTTGGAAGGTGGCAAAGAATGGTTCGGCCTAAGCTAGAGGAAAGAAGAAGAAGAATAAAATGGATGGGAAATTTGGCTAAGGCATGTTTATATAGGTGGAAGTTATGGCAAATTACATTTTCCTTCCCAAAACTTTCATTAATTATATTTTGACTCCAAAACATTTTGTAGCTTATTCTGGAAATTCTGTTTAGTTTTAGATTCTGAAGTGGGGAGTGAAATAGCTTTTTTTTTTTTTTAATTATAGTTTATCATCATATAGCTTTCAGAGCAATTCTTGGTAGTGGAGAGTGGATTTCCCAAAATACCCCTGAAGTTCCACTTATTTACGATTTTGCCACTCTATTAATTTTTTATTATTTTTAATACTTTTCCATACTTACTTCATATAATTAACTATTATTATTCTTAATCTCTCATTATCCATGTAATTGAAAAAAAATTAACTTTAATTTAATACTGTATGAATTCCTCAAAATCCTAATTATTATCGGTATTTTCAGTCCAATACTAAATAATACTGCTTAATAACTGTGACATAAATCTAGGGTATTACAACCCGCTTGAATTTATAGCTGTTGGAGTGACTTTTGAAAGCAAATTTTGCATTTAATGCAATCATAATAATCATTTTTTATGACTATAAATATATGAAGATTTGAAGTTACAATCTCCTTTTCCACGCTTAAATAAGTGAAAAAAAAATTCTTCATTATTCTACTATTTTATTAAGTTATCTTGAACAAATTATACTTAAACTCTATTGTGTTTGCTATTTGTATTCAAACTCTTGTTATTAAAACAACTTGTTAATTGTCTCAGAGAGACTAGAATATGTCTAATCTTTATATAGATTGAGAGTTTAGGCGAAATCCTAGATAACTAACTTATAAAGGGTTTGGGTTATTAACCCTTAATAGTGAAACTTTAATATTGGATTGGTATTAAGAGAAGTAGACGTAGGAGAGGTGATTGTGCTCTGAACCACTATAAACAATTAAGCATTCTTTCAACTTTATCTTCTTATTTGCTTGTCATCAATAGTGCATATAAGTTGAAAAATTACATTAGAAGTTTTAAACTCATTTTCATCTCCTCTAGGAGAATTGCCATAGTGGGATAAAAAAAATAGTAATTTTCTCTCTTTTCCTTCCATCTACCTTCATTTAACAGTTAAATTAGAGCTGGATTTCATTTAATCGAACCTTAAGAGGTTTAGAAATATGAATACTTCATTTTTATATTCATGGGTATAGAAACCCTAAATGATCCAAATTGGGGATTTTATTTAGGTTTGGAGAATTAAAGGAATCAAGAAGTTGTTTGCTTAGTTGAGGCTATTTGAGCCCTATTGTAGGCTATTGTCTATTAGAGCCAAGTTATAGAATGTGTTGATGAATATTGCTTAGCCATTATTATACCAACTTATATTAATTGTTATTGAGAAATCTAAATATTATCATCAATCCCATTATTTAAATGAAACCTATATTGAACCCTTTTTTATTTCTAAACCTTCTTCTTATTTGATAAAAGCTTAGTCAAGTATCCTTTGACTAAGTTTCTTATATGTTTCCATAAATTTCTTATTATTGAATTATGTTATTGAGCCATAGGCTATTTGATGGATGTTATTGACATTGAAAGACGCTCTTATTAAATTGTGATTGAACCTTGATAAATGATATGATAGAATGTCTTTATAATCATGGATAAATTATTAAACCGTGTGCACTAATGGCTCATCTAATAGAGTTTAAAATATTAGTGGCTTTACTTAAGAGAGGTCTATTATGCCCTATGTGTATGTTATGATCAACCTTACTTTAGATAGATATAGGAGCATCGTTGCCCTTTATTTGATCATTGTATTGATTATTATGTCACTTCACATTGATTGGTATCATTCCTTCCCTTAACATTAATTAGTGTCATTCCTTATAGGTACATAACTATAAATGTTCATAACCTTTATTATTATAAATTATTCTTCGTATATGTATATTTTTCTCATTCATTGACCATTCATTTTGAATCTTAAGGCCTCATTATATTTTCATATTTGTTGAGTTGAAGGCTCACACATCTTCTTTCTCTAGTTTTAGGTGCTAGTGAGCCAGCATATAGATTAGATCAAACTTCTTGATAATACTTCCTTCTGCAAGAAGCTTGAATATATAAAACTTGATTCACTTTGTACTGTAAATAAATATTTTGGATGTTAAACTCTTAGTTGCTCAGTAGATTGGAACATTACAAATATTGAAAAGTATTAAGGGCATTATTTAGCATTTCCTTATTCCTTGTAAATGATGATTTATTATTACTCTTGATTGATAGGAAACAAGTGGAAATATATTGAATGAATATAATATAATAGATTTTTATATGAAATATAAAAATATTATGGACATTGATTATTGATGATCCATGTATGGTATTGGGTTTTATGTGTTTATGATGACTTTTATGCTCAAATTCAAGGCATTCGGAAGCTTGAAGTTGTTAGAGATCAAAATCGGCATCAAAGTAGGCCAAGGAAGTGCAAATCCAAAGCTCTGAAAAAAGGCATAATCATGCAAACTTGGATAAAACAGAAGAAAGGCAAAAGTAAAGAATTTTTAGGCTGCATAGCCATGTAGGGTAAGCTGTATGGCTATGTAGAATTTTTAACTTCTGTCTAAAATGGGAATTTGAAGAGCTTAGCCTGCATAGCCGTGCAAGGTTGTGGAGGCTCTGAAACTTCAAGATGCATGAATTTTGGGGTTTTAAATAGTATAATGTCCTAGCTTTATCTAAATTAGATGCAATTTTGTTCTTAGGGATTTCTCTAGTCCTTAAAGGACTTCTAAACCTTCTTAAACACTAAATTAAAAACTCTCTATATAGAAAAAGTTTTGTATTTGTAAATCCTTGAAGATTGGATTCAAGCTTCATTGTTCCAAGTCCAAGGGTTATATCTTTTATGTTTTGAAGAAGCATTAGAAGGAAGAGCTCAAGCCATCTCATAATTTCTAGTTTTTATTCTAAACTCTTCCAATCTCTTTAATTTAGTTTAATAAAAGTTCAATGTTTGCTTATTTATTCTTTCTAGTTTCTTTTGTTCTTCTCCCTTTCTCTATGAAAAACTAAATTCTCTATCTAGGATTTAAATGTAGTCTCTTGACTTTACCTATGGTTATCTATGTTTAAATTAATTGGTTGAATTTATTGGAATTAATATATTATTTTAGGGATTAAAGATTTGTAATCACTAATTGCATAAATTAAAGGTATTGTGTGGAGTAGTGAGAGTAGAAGAACAATATTAGTTTAACAAAATAATAGACCTAAGGTATGTGTTGCTTAGAAATAAAAATACTATTTTGTGATTATTAAAAGGTATTCCAAAGAACTTAATCAATTTATATTAATTGCATAAGATCATGAGAGTAGACTTAAGGTTAGGGTAAATATTTGTGTTATACCTTAAGAGAGGAATTTATATAATTTAGGGAAAACCTGATCATTAATTCCACTAAACAAATCCAATTAAGGAAATTATAGAGAAATCATAGATAGTTAATTGATGAAATCTAAATTCTAGGTTTTTATTCTTATTGTTTTTAAGTCCTGATAATTTTACATCCTTTTAGTTACTTTAAATCCTGAAATATTAATTAGACTTTCTAAATAATATAAGAAATTAATAATTGGTTCTTGACAACACCGTCCTTGTGGGATCAACACTATACTCATACACTATAACTTGCTCATAATCGGTGCATATGCAAATTTGTCCTAATTTTCATTAGTGATTTGTCGTTAAGTAGAGACGATTTTGATTCTATTGGTAATTCGGTAAATTTTTGCTTCAATTCAAATGTCATGAGATTTTTGATATTGAGATTTGAATTCCTACAAATTTTGTGATTATCCTAGATATAAGCCAAGGCATTGCAGTGCTAGTAAGTCCAAAATGGATATTTAAGGGAAGAAAATATATTATTTTCCTTTGACTTTAAGGTTGCAGAGACTGTATACTTTTGAAGCCACTACAAAGT
Source organism: Aleurites moluccanus (assembly GCA_948193065.1). NCBI lineage: Eukaryota > Viridiplantae > Streptophyta > Magnoliopsida > Malpighiales > Euphorbiaceae > Aleurites > Aleurites moluccanus. The sequence continues at coordinate 10,426 of CANXYC011335881.1, forward strand.
ACATGAGATGGCATGCTAAGCATGAATTTGATGATGGTGTGATGCAATATTATTCAAGATGCAAAACGTGAAAGCATTTCAACCATGTTAATCCACATTTTGTATCTGAAATTCACAATGTCCATTTGGGTTTTTGTACTGACTGGTTTTAACCATTTGGTTAATTGAGACAACAATATTAATCGTGATCAATCATAGTTATGCTCTATAATTTTCTTCTATGGATGTGTCTGAAGAAGGAATTTCTAATTCTTTCTGTTATAGTTCACAACCTAAACAATTCCAAACAAAAGTTGTCTGTATTCTTGCAGCCTCTAATTACAGAGTTAAAGCAATTATGGGAAGGAAATTGGGGTAGAGACATTTGATGTATGGACAAAACAAAATTTTCAAATGCGAGCTGCTCTTATATGGATTGTGAGTGATTTTCCAGCTTATAGTATGCTATCTGGATGGAGTACACATGGGAAATTTGCATTTCCTTATTGCATAGAGCATAGTAATGCCTTTACTCTTCCTAAAGGTGGTAAACAATCTTGGTTTGATAATCACTGTAAATTCTTGCCTCCGAATCATCATTTCAAATGAAATAAGAATGAGTTTATTAATGTCACACCCTAAAACCATCAATGCGACGGTCCTAGGGCAAGAGTGGGAATATGGCCACCATAAACTCGTGGAACACAACATAACTTGGATCTCAGACACACCATATCCAAATATTCCTATATATATATATATATATATTATGCATAATCATTCTTATGAATCATATACTCATTATCATATCTTCATATTATGATATTTTCTCTTGTTCCCTACCGATCAAAAGACATATCTAACATCAATATGGAACAAAGGAAATTCTGCAAAACATGCCAATCTGTGCAACAAAAGAATACATCCTCAATGTTTAATTACAAAGCTTCTAAGAATATACTTCTCATTAGACATAGGTACATAACATAAATATAACATTTAAAAAAATTAAATCCAAGAGTCTTCTCAAGGAGAAGAAGTTGAGAAACTCTATCTTCTAGATTAGCTCTCTCTCGAGCTACACATCACCTGAAATCCATATAAAAGGAGTGAGACTTTAACTCAGTAAGATATAAACATGAAATGCTTTAGGTTAAACAAAAGAACTTGAATATCATGGTCATGAATATACTTATACATATACTTATACTTGGGCATAAAGAATTATAAGAAGAAGAATCTTGTCACACCCCAACTCCAGTGGTGCGATGGTCCTAGGGCAAGGGTAGGCTTAAGGCCACTATAAACCCGTAGAACTCATAAATCATAAATCTCATCAACATCAAATAAATTGTAACATCATATTTTATCATATATTTGCCATATCCATAAATATAATCAAAATCAATCATATCTTTCTATTATCATTTCATATCTTTCTCTTGTTCCTTAATGATCAAAAGAGACATCTCTCATCAGAGAGGAACAAGAGTATCCAAAGGATAACGTTCATACATCAAAATATTCTAGTATCCCCAAAAGACTAACTACGGAGCTCGAGAGTATACTCCAATATATATCGTATCATAATACCATTGATAAATATACAAAATATCTCAAAAGAATAATTACAATGAAGCTTCTTGGAGTAAATAAGTCAAGAAGCCTGATCTTCTCTATTAGCCCCCTCACGAGCTAAGCTATCACCTGAAATCCACAGAAGAGGAGTGAGCCTTCAACTCAGTAAGA
>CANXYC011335980.1:0-13473 GCA_948193065.1 Aleurites moluccanus
ATGAACATTGTATTTGTTTATTGTTTCTTTGAAATAATATGACCAAGCATTCTTAGATTGTTCATTCATATATATATATATATATGAATATAATGTAAATGACTTGATCAACCTTCTTGGATCAAGTTCATATGCTTTTTACTTGTTAAACTTGATTTGAATGATATATGTTGCTGGTCTTGCGACCAATATGCTTCTTATGAGATTGAAACCACATGACCCCATGGGTAGAATGCTCTTCCCAATGAGAGTAAATTCACTGGTCCATTGTGCACTTTGGGAGCCCAGCTGATAGGGTTTTTATTAGTGTTCCACCTAGAGGGGACTATGAGCTCTAGGTGTATGCCTAGCCAAGCATGCGTTCATGTTAAGGTAGCAAGGCTACTGACACGTATGTTATGATATGAGATTAGTTCTATTAGATGAGATTTGATAATGCCATTTTTTGTGGGCATTCTATATTCTAAAGAAGAACCATGATTCGATTTGTGATATGATTTGATATTGCCAATTATTATAAGCACCCATGTTCCTTCAAGTAAAGCTTGTGAATTCTTTCATACCTATATATATATAAATACATGTTCATGACCATGATTTGATATTTAGATTCTCGATTTATGATGTTCATATCTTACTGAGTTGAAGGCTCACTCCTCTTATGTGGATTTCAGGTGATAACATAGCTCGTGAATGAGCTAATAGAGAAGATCCAGCTTCTTGACCTATTCTTCCAAGAAGATTCATTGTAATAATTTTTGAGATATTTTGTATATTCATTAAATGGTATTATGACATATAGGTATTAGGAGTATACTCTAGAGCTTCATAGTTAGTCATTTAAGGATACTAATATTTAAATGTATGAATTGTTACCTTTGGGTACTCTTGTTCCTTAGTGATGTGAGATGCATCTTTTGATCAGTAAGGAACAAAAGAATATTATGAAATGATATAGCAAAGAAATGAGTTATGCTTATATGGATTATAAATATGATTGGTGTTTAATTGAATTATAGAAATGATCACTGTATGATATTATATGATGTTTATAATTGTTATAATTGTATATGAGATCTAGGATTTATGAGTTCTATAGGTTTATGGTGGCTTTAAGCCTACCCTTGCCCAAGGACCGTCACACCACTAGAGTCGGAGTATGACATTTAGACACAAATTGAGCTACATATTTCTTCATCCTTGGACACCAATAAACATCTCTCAAATCATAGTACATCTTGGTAATCCCTGGATGTACACTATAAGCTGAGTAGTGTGCCTTTCGCATAACCTGATCCCATAGTCCATCAAAATCTGGTACACAAATACGCTTCCCACATCTCAGTACCCCATCCTCTACTGTAAACTCTGTCATCCTCCCATTATGTACCTCTTCCTTGAGCTTCAGTAGATAGGGATCCCTGTCCTGAACACTTTAATATAATCAAGTAACAGTGACTTCACCCGAAATGGGCTATCAGAACCTGGTTTCGATCCTGGGATCCCAACTCCAACTCTACTCCCATATCTGCTAACTCCCTCATCTCTCTAATCAATGGCCTCCTACCAATCACAATATGAGCTAGACTGCCCATCGATTTCCAGCTCAGAGCATTAGCCACTACATTGGCCTTCCCTGGGTGATAAAGAATCTCGCAGTCATAATCCTTAAGAAGCTCTACCCATCTGCGTTGCCTAAGATTTAGATCCTTCTACTGAAATATATACTGTAGACTCTTATAATCAGTATATATCTTGCATTTCGATCCATACAAGTAATGTCTCCAAATCTTCAAGGCAAATACCACAGCTGCCATCTCCAGATTATGAGTCGGATAATTTGCTTCATTCTTTTTTAACTGGCGAGAAGCATAAGCAATTACCCTACCAATCTGCATCAATACATAACCCAAACCAATCCATGAAGCATCACAATACACTGTAAATTTCTCCCCCCTTAACTGGTAATGCCAATACTGGAGCACTGGTAAGGCAATACTTCAAAGTTTGGAAGCTACGGTCACACTCATCCATCCAGACATACCGCTCCTGTTTCCCCATTAGTATAGTCAGTGGAGCTGCAATCCAGAAGAAATCCTTCACAAACCTCCTATAATATCCAGCCATACCCAGAAAACTACAAACCTCTGAAACACTAGTAGGCTGGGGCCAATTAGCAACAGCTTCTATCTTTTGAGGATCCACCTTAATCTCATCCTTACAAATCATATGACCAAGGAAGCACACTTTGGTCAACTAGAACTGGCACTTAGATCGCTTAGCATACAACCGATGCTCCCGAAGTGTCTGCAAAACAACCTTCAGATGCTACATATGTTCCTCCTCACTCCTGGTATAAATAAGTATGTAATCAATGAATACAATGACAAACTTATCTAAATATGACCTGAACACCCTGTTCATCAAATCCATAAAAGCAGCAGGTGCATTGGTCAACTTGAATGGCAACATCAAAAACTCATAATGCCCATATTGAGTCCTGAAAGCAGTCTTGGGTATATCACTCTGCTTAATCTTTAATTGATGATACCCAGACCTCAGATCAATCTTAGAAAAATGGCTAGCTCCCTACAGCCGATCAAATAAATCATCTATCTGAGGCAACGAATACTTGTTCTTCACTGTGACTTTGTTCAGCTGTCTGTAATCTATACACATCCTCAATGAGCCATCTTTCTTTCTCACAAACAGTACTAGTGCACCCTAAGGAGAACTACTCGGTCTAATAAACCCTCTATATAATAGCTCCTGTAACTGTATCTTTAATTCCTTCAGTTCAGCTGGAGCCATTCTGTATGGAGTAATAGATATCGGGTCTGTGCCTGCATGCACCTCAATCTCAAACGCAATCTCCCTGTTAGGGGGTAATCCCGACAACTTATTAGGAAATATATTAGGAAACTATTGAACCACTGGTATCTGATCCAATTATACAGAAGATCTCTGTACATCCACTACATGTGCCAAATAGGCTGAACAACCTTTCCCAATCATCCTCCTGGCCTAGATAGCAGAAATCAGATTAACTCGGAACTTTCGAATATCACCCTGAAACTCAAACTCTGATTGCCCCTCAGGCTGAAATCTAACTCTCTTCCGATAGCAGTCTATAACTGCCCGGTGCCTCGTCAGCCAATCCATATCCAAAATAACATCCAATTCTAACACGGGCAACTCAATCAAATCAGCACGCAAGATATGATCATCAATCTTAATAATGTAATCAGGATAGTAATAATCAACATCCACGCTATCCCCCATGGCAATCATTAATAGCACATCTAACAAACTCATCTCCTTATTCAATTTTGGTGACATAAAAGAATGAGTAGCACCAGAATCGAATAAGGCATCAGTAATCTCATTCTGAATCAAGATGGTACCTGTAACCATGTTGTCTGCTCTCTGGGCATCCTGGGTGTTGACAGCAAATACTCTGCCCTGGCCCCTACCAGCTAGAGCCTAACTACCACTAGGAGCTTGTCCTCCCTTGTCTCTGCCTCTACCTATAGCTTCTCTACCCATATTCTGACTCGCCTGTACCATTGGCTGAGAAACTGTGACAGATGGCTGCTGGTCAACCCTCAATGGACAAGTGTTAACATAATGGCCCTGCTGGCCACACCTCAAACAAGCACCAGTCTATCTCTAACACTCCCCTCCATGTCTCCTACCATAAAAGCTACAAGTAGGAATGCTAGGTGCCTGTGTAACTGGTCTCGAAGAACCCTGAGAGTAAGCAGATGTTGACTGAACTACTGGTTATCCCCTAGTCTGTAATCTCCTCCTCTGACTACTGGCTGGAGATCTCTGCTCAAATCGGGGCACTGGAACTGCCTGCCTTGGATGAGAGCTGTTATCCCCCCTCCTAATATGTGATCCTGGATCACATTTTCTCTTCTGATCCTTTTTAGCCCTCTCTGTCTTGTATTTCTCCTCCATCTGTGTAGTTTTATCAATCACTATAGTCAATGAAGTGAACTCTGTAGCCAGTAATGCATTATGCAGTGCAGCATGCAAACCCCTCCGAAATCTACTAATAAGATATGCCTCTGTAGGTACAATGTGAGCAGCATATCTATTCAACTGAATAAACTCCTCCGCATACTCTTCCACTGATCTGTCCCCCTGCTCAAGCTGCTCAAATCTGATCAGGTTACGGGTTTTAACACCCTCAGTAATGAACTTGTCTATAAAACCCTGTCTAAACTCTGCCCATGTAGGTGGGTACTCACCATAAAGCCTGGGCTCCATCCATCTCGAAAACCATGTCCACGCCTTACCCTTAAGTAATAGCCCAACCAACTCAATCGCTCTCAACTCTGAACATGGTAGTCTCCTCACTACCTTCTCCACCTCCTCTAAAAAGTCTACAAGATCCGTGCCTCTATCTCCCCTGAACTCAAGCAAGTTTAGCTTTAGGAAGCTAAACATCGATACTCCTCCCTCATCAATCACTACTCGGCCTCCCTATACAGCTGGCTCCCTCTGAGCCCCAGTTGGCTGCACAGGAGCCTGTGCCACTATAACTACCTCAGGTACTACAGGTGGAGGCACTACTATTGGAGTAGGTAGTGGAGGTACCTGCTGTCTCTCTTGTCTCAAATCAGCTAATTCTCTCCGTAACTCCATCATCCCCCTCATGATCTCCACTCTCCAGGGGTCATCGCCCCTCTCTGTATCCTCTGTAGTCGGTTGGGATCTGGACGAACCCTCTGATATTGCTATCTCTCTAACCAGTGACTCATTAGAGGCAACCTCTGCCTCACGGGTATCTCTGTCTCTATCATCAGACATCTCTGTAATCTATCGGGAAAATGAAAATAGTCTCAGAAAATTACAAAAATGCAGAATAATAACATATAACAGACGATAATAGCAAAGGATGACAAAGGAAATCCTATGCTCCATGGTATATTTAATTCTACCCCATTCTGTACTTAGTCACTATTCCTCTGTAATTCAGTCACTATTTATCTGTAACCTAGATTCACAGTCTGTAAACCTAGATACTTTGATACCACCTCTGTTACAACCCGGTTTTTTGGACCTCGACGGTCCTAGGGCACGGGAGATGTCAATGGCGATTGGCACCCGTAGAACCCAGTATCACATGCACAATCTATAAACCTCAATATATTATTTATTTTAATTAGTTACCATTCATTCTGTTATTCTATCATGCATTCTGTAATCATTCTGCAATTGGCTATAACAATCATATATCATACCACAATATCATCATATAACTCAATATATCATCATCAATATATATACATATGTTCATCTCCTAACTAACCCATACATACCCCATGGAGCAGCTAGATACTGAATACCAAAATAATAATACAGAAATCAGAAATATACATAAACAGTCTGCAGATATCCTCGGATGATAGATGACAGGATTCTGCAACTTACTTCTCTCCTGAAATGGGTAAACAAAGAAATGGTGAGTATAGATGATACTCAGTGAATCTACATACATCAACAATAAAACAGTAGGCAATGATAAAACAATGGTATCAGTGGAACAAATAACAATATATATAATCAATATCAGGGTACAGTATAGCCAATGAATACAGTATAGGCTCGGTATCATATGGAAAGACAGATAAAGGGATGGACTGAATGAAAAGAAATCATACAATCTCCAATAATCCGTATTAGTATGGACCATGTAGGTCTCCAGTATCATATCTGTATCAGTGAGCATAAGGCTAATCAGGCCCTATGGCCAGGACCATAACCCGTCCCAGCTAGGGTATCAGTAATATAATGTGCACATCGCCGACAATATTTCCCCACTACCCTGTCGGATCGGCAGCTCTGCCAAGCCATATAAGGGTCAATAACAAGGGATACCATAAGCAACAATGGCATCCAGATATCAATCATTCCAATATCAATTGGTTCATTATCAATCAATTCAGTTATCAATATGAACAATGGCAATGCCGTATACAATATTCAATCAATGATAAAGGGTTTGGCAATAAGAAAAAACATGAAACAAAAGTTAGTTCGGTGGAAAAAAATAGTAGGTCAATTGGCATACTAATGTCGCTGGCAACAATGGCATTCAATTAGTAGGCCTATGGCATACAAACCAATAGACCAAAGGCAATTGAACTAGGCATTTCATCAAACACATTGTGGGCATATAATGGCAAGCCAGTCGATTAGGTTAGGGTGCAAACTTGACTTGCCCAATTCAATCAATAGAAAGTCATATTATCAAACAAGGTATAGGCATTCAAGAAACAAGATTAAACAACATCAAAATATGATCAAATGGCATGGAAATTCAAGCAAAAATCAAAGGAAAATAGGCAATGTGAATAGTGCAAGGGTTTCAGCCAAAATGAAGCTTTTCCATATGGTTTCCAATTTCAATTATAAGGTATTAGACATGTTACTTGATGCAATGTAAACTCACCTAAGGCTTCAAATAGCCTTTGCTCAAGCCAAATCCACCAAAATCACCAAATGTGCTATATAGAGCAACCTTGTTCAACTTTCAATTCTACATCAAATAAACCATCAATTAGTTACCTAATCACATCCAATTAACTAATTCTAATATCAATTAACATAAACAAACTCTAAATTATCAACTCATCTTTTACAACTTCAAATTAGCCAACCAAATTAGGGATTTCCATCAAATAGCATCAATTGATGCAATTAACCACCAAACCCATTCAATTCAACCTAAATAACATCTAAATAAGCAGTAAAATCAAACAAAACTCATTCTTACCTCAAAAGATCAAGGTGGAAGAATGCTTCCTTCAATTATTCCTTGAATTCCTTAGCTCTTCCATGCAAACTAATGATGGAAATGAAGAAAGCTAAGTTAATTTATTAGTTTTCTATCAGTTTCCTTAAGAAATCTATAAGAAATGAAGAAGAATCAATGGAAGAAAGGAAGAAATGAGTTTCGGCCAACAAGGAAGAAGAAACATGATGAAGCAAAAATGGCTAAGGCAAAAATAAATAGAAAATCTAATTTAGCAAATTACAACTAACTCCCCGAACTTTCATCTATTACACTTTGGTCCAAAAATCTTCTGTAATTTATTCTATCAATTCTGTCAGGATTTAGATATTAAAGTGTGGAGTCAATAAGCTTATTTTAATTTATACTTATTTATAAAATAGTTCTGGAGTCATTTTGTAATCTCCACCGACCAATTTCCACTATTCACCTTTAACTTCCTTAAAATTGCCATTTTGCCATTAGTTGCTTTTTCAGTGTTCCTAAATGATTTTCACTTCTTTCTTTTTACCAAAATTAAACATAAATTATGGTGATCTTTTACCCCCATATCAATTTCAGAAATTCTTCTGTTGACCGGACTGCTTATTTCTCGGCAGTGTACTTAACACCGCCGCTTTCCGAAAAAATTATAAGTTCGCTTTCTAACTGTGTCTCTAAAATTATTTCCCATTATTTCAAGACTAATGAACCATATTCTGAGAATTAATTCATGTATGAGAGTTAGGAATTTATAGGGTATTACAATTATTGGATTCCATTTGCCTATTGTGTTGCCTATATTGTGAGCTTATTATTTTATATTGGGGTAATGTTGATGTTGCACCCAAACTATGCCAAATTTCCTAATGAATGTTGCACACCAAGTGTTCGATGTAATGCCTAATTAAAAATTTCGTAGGCCTACCATTTGAATGTCATTGTCGCCAGCGACATTGACTAGCCAATTGTACCAACCCATATAACCTTGAATGCCTACTTTGATATCAAACCCATAATTGATTGCTATACCCATTGACATACTATATGTTTCTTCCATTGCTTATGAGTATTTAATTGATTGTACCGATTGATTGAATTACAACCTAATTGAACATTGATGAGTTATTTGATACCTATTGATATCCATTGATTTTATTCATCCTATTATTGAATTATATGTTGATTTGATAGAGCTATCTTACCGACAGGGTAGTGGGTAAATACCATCGGTAATGTGCACATTGTTTATCATGGACACTAGCTGGGAAGGATTATCCTAGCCATAAGGCTTGGCCCGTCTTATTGTCATAAACCGCTAGCGGATCGCGACGGTCCTAGGGTGCGGGAGATGCCAGTGGAGACCGACACCCGTAGAACTCATCAATCACATCAATACAATCTCATACTATATCAATATCGTAGCGAAAACATCTATTACCATCAATTACATATCAAACTAAAATTATACACTCACATTAGCACTATTCATTCTGATATTATATCATTCATTTTGTAACTTTCTGTAATTACCATAGTCATATCATTAATTAATCTCCAATATACTTATACATACATGTTCATATACTAATCATACCGTACATAACCTATGGAGCAGCTAGGATATGAACATATAAAATATTCAGTGTTTAATATAATTACACTGCTAATATACTACATAATCCATAGAGAGTCAAAATGCTGGGATATCTGCCTCCTACTCAATACCTGGAGAGGTAAATAGTGAGAGGGTGAGTATATATGATACTCAATGAATCTAATATGCATCGACCAATAAATGGATAATGGAATATCAATATAAACAATAGGCAAATTAAATAAATGATTCAATCTGCTCAAAATCTCTGGATACAGAGTCAAGTACAGAATATGACTGTAAAGTTAGTACTCATATCAAAGAAGATATATCACATGGATAAGATAGATAATGATGGATAATAACAGATAATAAAGCCATACGCATAGAAATGTGTCAAGCACAAATCAAACTCATATCAATAAACATAAGACGGAACATGTCTTATGACTAGGACTCATAGCCATTCCTAGTTAGGGCATAACAATATACATTGTGCATAATGCCGACAATATGCACTCACTACCTTATCGGGGCGGCAGCTCTGTCAAATCATATCGGAATCAATAGAATCAATAAACACATCAATAGATACTATTCTCAATAATGGCATCACCAAGTATCAATAACTTATCATCAATCAATTCAATGAGCAATAGAATCAATAAGACATCAATAACAATCGATTATACAATGACCAAAGGTCTAGCAATCAATAATGGGATCAAACATAGGTTGGTTATTTACGGACTAAAAGTTGACACAATTAGCATGCCATGGTTGCTAGCAACGATGTCATTCAAATGGTTGGCCTATGGATTTTAAGCTAGGCATTTTATCGAGCACTTGGTGTGCAACCAACAATAGACATTTTGGCAAGGTTTTGGTGCAACATTGACATTACCCCAATTATCAACAATAATAAACATTGAAAGCAATTCCATAGGCATTAAATACAACTCAATAAACATCATCAAATGAATCAGTTTGGCTTATAAAAGCCATAGGAAAAACAATAACACAATAAGGCAATTTTGCCCTAAAGTGGTTCAGCCACTTTAGGATTTTCACATATGTATTCCAATTGACATTGTAACACTTTAGGCTTAACATATGATGCATAAAAGACTCACCTAATACTCGAAATCACCAAGCAAAATTGCTTTGCCACCAATTTCTTCAAATTCCTAAAAGTAGGCAAAAGGAGCAATTTTCTTCAATCGAATTTTCTACAACAATTCAACCATCAATTATTCATCAATTAACTTCTAATTAACTTATTCTATACTCAATTTACACATACTAATCTATTTGCACAAAATCAATTCATACAACTTAGGTTTAGGATTTGAAATTGGGTAAAAATACTATATGCATCAATTGATATAATTAAACTAATTACCCAATCTAACTAACATAAATTAACCCTAAATCAACCATAAAATCAAACAAAGCAACAATTTGTGCTTTGGCTGAAATCTCCATATGCTTTGTTCTTGAAATTTTCTTGATTTCTATGGATGAAAATGGATGGAGGATGGATTATATGATGTTTAAATAAAGTTTCCATGGATTTTCCTTAACAAAATATAAGAAAAATCAATGGAAAAGGATGAAGCAAGTTTCGAACAAGAAGAGAAGGAAAATGGCCAAAAAATTTCTAAGTGTGGCTTATATAGTAAGTCACATTTGGTAAATTTTCTTTTGGTCCTTCAACTTTCCTTAAATTATGCTTTTGCCACATTTTCCTTTGATAATTTATTCTGACAATTTCGTCAGGATTTGGATTTTAAAGTGAATATTCAAACATCTTATTTTTATTAATACTTAATAATAAAAATAGTTTCAGAGCCGTTCTGAAGCTCAAACTGTCCAAATTCCACTATACCCCTAAAGTTCCTTTTATTTACGGTTTTGCCATTGCTTGGTTTATCAATGTTCATAAACATTTTTCTACTCTTTCTTTTTTACTGTATTCACACATGCATACATATAAACATTTACCCTCTAGTTAAAATCAGAAATTTATCTGTCGACCGAACTGCTATTTTTGCGGTAGCGATATCGACACCGATATTTTCTGAATTTTTTTTTCGTTTTCGCTTTGACTGAGTTTTTAAAATTATCTTTAGTCATTTTGATAATTTCAAACTACATACTGATAACTTTATTCATAAAAACATGTTATGCTTTTATAGGGTATTACATTCTACCCTTCTTTAAAAAAATTCGTCCTCAAATTTAAAATACATATATATACACATACATATTTACATCAATGTTAAAACAGGAATGGATACTTGTCCTTCATGTCCTACTCGCTTTCCCATGTGCACTCTTCCATCAACTGATTCCTCCAAAGCACTTTAACCATTGGGATTTCTTTGTTTCTCAGTTGCCTGACTTGTCTATCTATAATTTCCACTGGTAGCTTCTCAAATGACAAGTCTTCATTAACCCCAATATCCTATATCTCCAATACATGCGATGGATCAGATATATATTTCCTCAGCATAGAAATATGGAACATGGGATGAACATGGCTCAAATTTGGTGGAAGAGCCAATCTGTAAGCCACATTGAGAATCTTATCAAGTATCTCAAATAGGCCTACAAATCTTGGTGACAACTTCCCTTTCTTTCCAAATCTCATAACACCTCTCATTGGTGAGATTTTAAGAAAGACATGGTTACCAACTGTAAAATGAACATCCTTTCGCTTCAGATCAGCATAACTCTTTTGTCTGCTGAAAGCAGTCTTTATCCGATCTCTAATAATAGGTACCTTTTCCATTGTCTCCTTTATCAATTCTGGTCCTTCTATATTGATTCCACCCAACACACTAGGGATCTGCATTTCCTACCATATAATGCTTCATATGGAGCCATTTCAATAGAAGAATGGTAACTGTTGTTGTAGGAAAACTCAATCAGTGGCAGATACTGATCCCAGTTACCTTTGAAATCCAGAACACATAATCTCAACATATCCTCCAAAGTCTTGATGGTCCTCTCTGACTACCCATCGATCTATGGATGGAAAGCTGTACTGAACCTTAACTGGGTACCTATAGCTTCCTAGAACTTCGACCAAAATCAAGAGGTAAACTGCTACCCCTATCCGATATGTTCATCACTGGCACTTCATGAAGCTGTACAATCTTGTCCACATACAATTGTGCATACTGAGTTGCAGAGTAAGTAGTTTTCACTTCTAAAAAATGAACAGACTTTGTCAATCAATCTATAATAACCCATATGGAGTCATAATCCCATGTAGTCCTCAGTAAACCGACTATAAAATCCATAGTGATTTGCTCCTATTTCCACTCAAGCAACTCATCTCCTGAAGCAAGCCAGACGACTTCTAATGTCAAATTTAACCTACTGATAGGCTAAACATATAGAAACAAACTGAGCTACATCTATCTTCATGCTAGACCACCAATACACATCTTTCAAATCATGGTACATAAGATAATTATAGGATGTACACTATATGATGAATAGTGAGCCTCTCTCATAATCTATTCTCGTAGTCCATCAATATCAGGTACATATATCTGCTTCCCACATTTCAATACATCATTCTCCACATTGAACTCTGTTGCTTTACCATTTTGAACATCACCCTTAAGCTTTAATAGATATAGATCCCTATCCTGTGCCACCCTAATGTCATCAATCAATAGTGGCTTAACCCGAAATTGGGCTATCAGAGCGTGGTTTAGATCCAGGGATCCCAAATCCAAGTCTATACCTATAATAACTAACTCTTACATCTCACGGATCAAAGGTCTCCTGACAACCGAGATGTGAGCTAGACTACCAATAGACTTCCGGCTTAGCGCATCAACTACTATATTAGCTTTGCCCGGATGGTAAAGGATTTCACAATTATAATCCTTAAGCAATTCAACCATCTGCGCTGTCGGAGGTTCAAATCCTACTACTGAAGTATATACTACAAACTCTTATAATCAGTATATATCTCGCATTTAGACCCATACAAATAATGCCTCCATATCTTTAGTGCAAACACTACAGCTGCCATCTCTAAATCATGAGTCAGATAGTTTTCCTCATGCTTCTTTAACTGTCAAGAAGCATAGGCAATCAATCTCTGAAGTTGCATCAAAACACATCCTAATCCAATTCGAGAAGCATCATAATACATTGTAAACTTCTCATCCTCTAATGGCAATACTAATACTGGAGCATTAGTGAGGCGAGACTTCAAAGTTTGAAAACTACTCTCACACTCATCAGTCCACAGATATCTCTCCTATTTCCGAGTCAGCTTAGTCAACGGAGCAGTAATTCTAGAGAAATCTTTCACAAATCTCCTGTAGTATCCTGCCATACCAAGGAAACTACGAATCTCTGAAACACTAGAAGGCTGAGGCCAATTTGCAACTGCTTCAACCTTCTGAGGATCTACCATAATACCATCCTTACAAATCAAGTGACCCAAAAAACACACTTCTGTTAGACAGAACTGGCATTTAGACAACTTAGCATACAACTAATGCTATTGAAGTCTTAGCAATACTATCCTCAGATGCTCTGCATGCTCCTCCTCACTCCTGAAATAGATAAAAATGTCATCAATGAACACTATAACAAACTTATCCAAGAATGGCTTGAACTCCCTGTTCATTAGATCCATAAATGCAGCAGGTGCATTAGTCAACCTAAATGACAACACTAGAAACTCATAATGTCTATATCGGGTTCTGAAAGCAGTCATAGTGTAACACCTTAGCCTAAACCCTTATAGGGACCTTTAGGGAAGTTATTTTTTTCTTTCTTTATGCTATGTTAATATGATGTGTCTATGCATGGAATTTATATTTATGCATGTTATATGACCTAATTTTCAGGCCTAGAATTGTTTTAAAGTCAGTTAGGACTCAATCGGGTAATTTTAGAATTTTTGGTGAACAGGGGACCAAATGGTAATTTTTTAGTTTTTCGAGGTTTTATAAATTTAACAGTATATTTGAGTAAAGGAAAGAATATAAGTGAATGTAAATGGTTTTATTTTATTTATTTGAGGATTTTATGGAAAAATAAACCCGGTTGGAGACAA
>CANXYC011336483.1:0-10537 GCA_948193065.1 Aleurites moluccanus
AGCTTTGGTTCTCTCCAACAGGTTTGGATTGGGTCAAGTTTCTTCTTCATACTTGATTTGTGAACGATCCTTTGTTTTCTATCATATACGCTCGGTTTCAAGCTTTTCATAGCTCATGTTTCCCCGCGTACACGTATCAACAATTCTATAGAAAATGCTTTCCAACCAACAAACTATTTTCCATGACACAAATACAGAATAACTATCAAAAATTTTTGAAATATAATCCAAATTAAGAAAATCCACTTGGTCCCCTTGGAGCCAAATTGAATTAGCATAGAGCTTTACTATTGCTCTTTTAGTTCAAAATACTAGTAATTTTGTTAATTTTATATTTCCTTTTCTAAGATACAAAGGTATTTGTACAATGTTACTAAAATATTTGTTGCAATGACACTCCATGGGTCATGTCTTAGGTTTATTTACGTTATTGTTATTTATTTCACGTCAAGTCAAAATTAGATTTAGCAATCAATCTCCTTAGTTTCAACCCAGAATCCAAATTGTTATACAGATAATTACAAGTTCATAAATGATTGGTTTGTTCCCCTAATTACCCTTAGGTTTTGTTGTGCAACTTGAAGATCTTGACCAACTCTCATATCTACTATAAAAAAAAATCTGTTAAATAGTTGCTTCTATTGATTTGTTGCTGGAGTCATAGGAAGGCATACATCCAACTTAGCTCCAATAGAATTCATCCTTTCATTCAATTGCACAATTCTAATAGCACCTTAATAATCTTGCCACAAGAATCTAGCTTAGAATTTGCTTGAGCTCTTAACATCATTGTAGACAAATTTACAGCAATAAATTCCTAGAATCTTCAAGTTTTGATGCCAAAACTTAGATTCAGTTGGGGTTTTATGTTAAGGAATGGCATTGTAAGTTTATGGTTCAATTTGAAGTGGAAGAAACTGAAATCAGGTGACTAATAGCAGCATTTATTTGCAGGATTACATATTTGGTTGTAGTGAAAACTGAACAGCAAAGGAAAAAAAATAAATAAGATTCTAAGATTGACAAGTCTTTAGCCATCACAACCAAGATTCTCACAAGCATCACACCTATGCATGATATAATTGAATCACATAATTGTTGGACTCATATCACATAGTTCTAGACCTACAGAGCAGTTAAACTCTTAATCCATCTAAGATTTGGACTTCCATATAAAAGTCAAACCCCTTTTTTTCCACTGCCATTAATAAGGAGTTCTAAAATTATCCCTAACCTTTATGCATTTGGACTTTCATTGAAAACTTAAAACCAAAAATAATGACTCAAAAAATAAAACTCAAAATCCATACAGCCAGCCCATCCCAACAAATATAGTGATGTGGAAAGTGTTTGTTGTGAGTTTCTGAACCGCCTGAACAAGCAAAAACAAAAACGGAGGCCCACATAGTTTTTTTTCTTATCGGCGGATGGATACTTTTGATCCGAGATGAGTTACGGGTACCATAATATTTGGATTAATATTGATTCTAGAGCTCTCTGTGTCGCTAAATCCTCTAAACCAATATGAGCTCGTTTCAGCTCCAAAATGCTTCATTTAGGGCCTCAATGAACTACTTATAATTTTGGACTATTTTTGAACTTTTTATTTTGATTTCTTTTGTTGAGGTTTTATTGTCTTTTTTCTTTTTAGGGTTTAAAGATGCTATATAAGATTCCTTAACTTCTTTTGGAGGTAGCTTTTGATTAATAATAATTTCAGATAGACAATACAATAATACCCTTTCCTATGGAGGATGACAAAGGAGAGTGTCAAGAACATAAAACACAACATATATTGGAATAATGGGCACTAATATAACCAAAATAACTAGAATTAGTCAATTGGGTAATAGGCTCTCAACATATATAACCACTTGTATTATTTCATTCCCAATCAATGGGGGATTATTTTTAACACCCTTCAATCCTAATTCTATAAATTAAGAAGTAGCACCTAATTATGTTAAATACACATACATATTATCCTTAAAATTCCTTCTTGTCATCTCATAATAAAAAAAAAGAAAATAACCAAACAGATAGAATAGTTAACAGGGAACTTACTTCACGCTGATTTGCACGGTATGTAGAAATGCCAAAAACATGAAACTTGAGATGATCAGCTTTAGAATCCCAATCAAATGGGCCTGACCAGTTTTCCAAAGCACCGTGACTAGCATCTTCAGCGGGGTTTTCATATGCTTTACATGCCTCCAATATCGCTTTCAGTTCCGACTGTCTCTCATACAATTGCTCTTGCCGCTCGAGCAATACCTTTATCTGGTCTGAATAACAGGACGTTCATTTTAAAAAAGTCCTAAATTTGTAATGAAAAGAGGCAAAATTACCTTGGACATGTTGAATCTCCGTCTCCACATTGCTAAGCTCTTCTAATATCTCTTCAGTTTCCATCTTTTTGCATCAACTAATTATAATGGTTTCTGCAAAAAAATACTCAGCAATTCGGCGATGTTTTAACTTTTAACAGAGCGCAGTGCTCCACTATTTGCATTCATAGGACATAAGGAAAACACCCAATTTGGGAATCATGGTTTTCCAAAAGCTTAATTAAAAAATTTTGATCTAATTGGTCCTCAAATTTTAATTTCAATCAATGCCTGCAATGGAAAAAGTGATACTACTTAATTTTGTTTACGGAATAAATTTAAAATTAAGTTATTTTTAGGATTAATTATATTTAGTTCCTTGTATTTTGGCGATTATATTAAAAAATTTATATATTTTTAAAATTATACTAAAAAGTTTATACATTTTGGTTTTAATAAAATTTGACATCTTTCTATTAAAAAATCCGTTAAATTTATGTAAAAAATTTATAATATCTCTCATTTTCAATTTAATTTGCACTCAAATGTCATCTCTCTTAATTACATCAAAATTTTTGTCTTCACCACCATCACACCACCACTACTACCACTACCACCATCTGCTTTATCATGTAAGCTAAAACCATAGCATTCCAAACTGCAACATTCTTTTCCAACACAAGGTCAAATTCTGACAACTTAAATGAAAACAAGCCTTTAAAAGTTGTCGTAGAAAATCCTTGTGTTGAATGGGGCCATGGACAATGAGAAGAGACTTTAAAGACTTAAGGTGTTAGTTCGCGATTTCCTCATGAGATGGGCTGTCAATGCTACTCGATAGCAAATTTATTTCATTTTTTCACAGGTTTATTGTTCTTCCTCTCGAAACTCCACCACCTCCAATCAACCTCTAATCAGAGCCCTCCGATCTCATTTCTTCATCTATTTCCCTCCCCTCATCTCGCACCTTTGCCCTCTCATCCTCCAAGGAAGTGGCTGCAGAATGTCGAAGACGCAAGTGTCGACTCCGTATTGAACCCCTTCTCCATTCCATCACTGCAAATCATCACTAACAGCGTCACCATCACTATCAAATATCTATCTCTCCAAGGTCAAATTTGTCCTTTGTACCTGAGACTCATGGCTTGGACTCCATCTCCACTACCATCATCAGCCATCATTGATTTATTCTCTGTCACTACTTGAAAATCGTCACCACCTAAAAACTGTCACCACTGCAAATCGTCTTCGTAACTCTAGATCTTTCTCTGTTTGTTTTCTTTTAATTTTATTATTTGCTACTCTTTCGGGTTATTCTAAAATATGAAGAAAAAGCTCAGGTGCTAACAAATGGAGGAAAAACGAGACTGATTATGCCCAAAAATGCGGCGTCAAATTCCGGTGAGAAGTTGAAAGCTATGCAAAGGTTTTTGATGGGGTAAAAACTTTGGTAGATGTCAGTGGAGGAAATGAGAACAACTCACCCACTGAGCTGTTATGTCCAGAAACGAGACCACCACCATTGTCTTGGGTATTCACATTAACATTTGAGATGAAAATGAGATTTGTGATTTGGTTGAGTTGTAATTTTAGGATTTAGTTGAATTGGTTGTAGGAAGAAGAAGAAATGGTATTTTGGGCATTATAATAAATATTTTAATGAAAAAATGACTTTTAGGAGTTTGACTAATGAGAAAGAGGCAAAAATAGATAAAATGACCTCGTAGTTTAACGAAACTAATATATATAGACTTTTTGGTATAATTTTAAAAACACTTAAATTTTTTAGTATAATAGGAAAAAATGCAAGGACCTAATTGTAATAAACCCTATTCTTATTTATTTTTTAAAATATTTTTAATATAATTATTATAATTAAGAATAAAAATAATGATAAAAATAAATAAAGAGAAAATATTGGAGTGTTTAATAAGAAAATAAAGAGATGAGAAGAAAAAAGAGAAGAAAGATAAAGAGGAGGGAGAGAATAAATAAAAAAATTATAATAAAAATATTTTTGTCTTTAATATTATTTTGTTAATTTTGTAAAATTTATTTGGAAATTTATTTTGATAGAATTTAGTTTAGTTATATTTAATTCCATAAAATTGAATTCATAAAATTGAAATGATTTTTTTTTTTTTTTACGTTCTAAACACAATTTTTTAATAAATATGAAATTTAAAATAAAATATATAAAATTTTGTAAAATTTATTTATTTCAAACGGACTGTAATAGAGTTTGAAAAACTCAATAAAGCAAAATTTTGAGATCCACTTTATAATTTTAAATAAATATTAAAATTTAAAAATCATATTTTAAATAATAAAGAAAGGTATCCAATTACTTGGTTTTATTTAAGGTTACAATCAAGCTGAGTCCAGCGAGTGTTAACTTGCTCAAACTCAACTCGATATTTTTTTCCAAGCTCGAACTCAAGCTCAATCTTCAAATTGAGTAAAAAATCATATTCAAACTCAGTTCGTTCAATTATTAAATGAACACGAGCCGAAGTTCAGAGGGCTTATCAAAAGTTTATTTATAAATTATAATTAAGCTCGTTAATAAATTATAATTGAATTGAGTTTGAGCTCAAACTTAATTCATTTTGAAGCTCATTTATAGCTATTTTATTGGTTAAATATTCATTTTTAACAAAATAACTATAACAAAAAATATTTAAAATTAACATAGCATCTAATTAGTAAAAAAAAAAATTGAGTATAAAATTGAGTGTTACATATATTTTAAAGTTGTTAATTAATAAAAAAAAAATTTAAATATTAGAATATTATATTATATAATTTTGGAAAAAAGAACAATCGTATTTACCTATTTATTATATATTTTATATATTTATACGACTTGACTAGTCCAACAATTAAAATGTATATGACTTATGGATTAAGTAAAAAAAAATTATATTTTTTATTGTTAAGAAAAGTAATAATAATTTTTCTAATAAAAAATAACTTTTATTAAAAATTAAAAATGTAATTAAATATATAATTTGTTTCCCTTTTAAAAATATATAAAGTGCATATATAAGAAAAAATACATAAAATTATTTAATGTATTTTTCAATAAAATTAAATTACCAAAAAGATTATAAGAGTGTCAAATATATTTTTTGTAGTGCCAAAATTATTAGGCTAATAATAATAATAATAATCGATTTATTCTCGAGTCTATTAATCGAATTGATTACAAGTCTGTTCACGAGCTTACAATCGAGCGATTCATGAGTTTAATAGAGCTAAGCTTAGTTTTGCTCATGTTTGGTTCGTTTATCCATTGAGTTTTGAAGTAAGACTCAAACTTGACTCATTTACAAAATAAATCGAACGTAAATGAGTTTTTATTAAACAGAACACCAAACCGCTCATGAACAGTTCGACTTATTTGCACCTCCTAATTTCATCAAATTACAATTCTCCATCACCAGCATCTCATTATCTTACAAAGCCCAAAGCCAAACTCAAAAACAAGAACTAAAAAATCAAATTTCATAATAATCAATCTTTAAGTGCTGTAAGATGGCATCATATTTCTTCTAACTTAGTTTAGTATTTGACTCCTTTAGTCAAGAGTTCGTTGTTCGATCCTGATGGTGGGGTTGTGATGGATCTAGTGGTGCTAGAGAGTGATAGGGGTGGGAAAGTTTTAGAAATAAAGTTTGTCAAACATAGTGGAGAGATAGAGAAAGAGATAAGGAGAGAAATGACAACATTGATAAGAAAACAAATATTATAGCTAATAGCCTAAGGGCATCCATAATGGGAGTAGTAGAGATAGAAAAATAATTTATTAATTAATTAAATAGGTAATAAATCACCAAAAATCTAGAAATTTTTATTACTTTTATCTTTATTTTTTTTTGTTAGCTTTTGGTATATATAAAAGATGATAAAAATATGTTGGATGTTATTTTGGAGAGGAGAACCAAATCATGGAAGGGAGAAAAATAAAAAAATAAGTCTTCCAACCTTCTTAAAAAAAAAATAGATAGAAAGATTATGTGAGAGTGTGATGAACATTCTTATTTCATTCACTGATTATTAAATATTACAAGTTGAATGCAGCTAGAAAAGCTGAACTTTTAACATGCTTATGGCCCCCTTCAACAATAAAGATGTTGACAATTTTTCTTTGAATTTTCAATTTTTTTTGTTAAATAATGCTATGGCCAAAAGTAACCGTTGAAAGCACTATAAAGTGCAATGGTTACATATATTATCATTGTAATTTTTTTTTTATTTAAAAAGAAAAATACTCTATAAATATTAATTACTTTACATCACTTCTCTACTTCATTCTTTCTATCTTCTCAATCTCTCAAAATTCATTAAAAAAAAATTATATATTCTCTCATTTCACAAAAAAAAAAAAACTCTCATTATGGATGAAAATTTTAATATTTTTAAAAATATCTCAAATTATCAAAATGTTGAGAATTTTTCTTCTACACAAAATAGAAGCCAATAAAATTTTCAAAATTTTCCAAAATTTTCATATTCTTTTATTCCACCAAATATGCAAAATTATTCATATCCCCTAAATTTATCCAACTCCAACCCTCCGCCAAATTTTTAAAATCACCCAAATTTTTAACATCACCCAAATTTTTCATATCCATTTCTTATGTATCCAACTCCGAGTTATTTTAATCTGGCTATGACAAATCAACAAATGTTCGAATATTATAACCTAAGCATGAGTGATGGAATTTCAATGTCCCCAAATGAGTCAAGAAAAGATTTTGAATATAGTTCCTAGCAAGAACCCGTGATACCTACAGGTTCTATTTCTGACTCTCAACTCCCGCTATATTCCACATAACATGGACTTGAAAATATTGACCTCACCGATGAACCAGTCAAAGAAACGAAGGGCAGACACATTCTATGGAGCATAGAAAATGACAAGATGCTTATTAGTTCTTGGCTCATAATTTCTCTGTCACGTCCCAATTTTAGAATATGACGGTCCTATAATATAGGAACAGCATAAGACTATCGACACTCGTAAAACTCTTCTATAACTTGTAAACATCACTTGCTATAACATATATATATCCATATAATTAGTCTATATGTTATCATCTGTGATCATATCTGATCTCAACACATCTCATATATATAAAATATCGGTAATTAATAATATTACAGACCATACTAAGTATAGTCATCCCAATAATTTACATATTCATGGAGCATCTAAAATATATACAATAAATATATAAAAAGTTCAATATTTATATTATTATAACACAGTTAGATCCACTAATAAAGAAATCTTGGATCAGCTCTACTCCTGACCTAAAAAGATAAAACCACTAAAAGGGTGAGTATTTTCATACTCAGTAAGTCAATATATATATTATCACACAGCTAGGCAGGTAACTACAAATGAACAATATTAACAATTGGCTCATGGATAGCACACCAAAGGACCAAATCAAGGAAAATGGTTTATGAACACCAAATATAAATGTATAGGCATTGGAAGAAATAATAACCACATATATATAACAGATATTGGTCCATAAAACAAATATCATTATCAATATAATATGTAAATAGCATAAGGTAGATCAGACTCTATGGTCAGGACCATAACCTTTCCCAGCTAGGGTATCACTAGAATTTCATTGAGCACAATGATGATGATATTTACCCACTACCCCATCAGTAAGGTAACTATGTCATACAAACATTAGAATATGTTAAAGATAGCAAATAATATATCAAATATGCAAGAAAATCAGCAAGGTTCAGTTTCTGTATCTCTAGCTCAATTGAGCTGTTTAGGCAAGTAAACACATATAGGATCATTATCCTTAACAAAGGAACATTATAGCATAGGCAAAATGCCACAAAAATCATTTAGGATGTAAGTTTAAAATATGTCAAGAATACATATTTACACTGGTGACAAAGAAAGTGACTCATTTTACCAAATTTGATAACAATTGGTTTCTTAAGAAAATTAACAAAGGTCATTTCGTCGAGCACTTGGTGTGCACCACTTTAGAACTAAATAAATATAGTTTTAGGATATATTGATTAAAAGACAAAGTTTACAATTCAAACCCCAATGGCAACAAACACAAAGACATTATCAAACAAGGTTTATATATATGAATAAATAACACAATCGAAGCTTGAATTCAAGGAAAATTCAAAGGAAACCCAAATGAAACACTTTGGCCAAAAAGTTACAGGAATTTAAATGGATTCAAATTGATCAAATAAAGATTTAAACATACATAATAATATACTTATAACTCACCAGAACCGACGATTCGATCGTTTACGCGATAAAATGCTGATTTACCTATAATAGGCAAAAGCAGTGTTCTTCGATTTCCTTCGGTTCTACAATCAATTTTACCACATATTTAGACTTAAATGGATGCTAACTAATATATTTAAATATTAATTAGAATTATGAAAATCTATACAGAAAATCCAATTTAAACATAAACCTAATTTTAGGTTTTCTCTAATTTCGATCCAATTTTAAAATCTATCAATCTAATCATATTTATAATCACTTATGTAGCTTAAATGAATCAAAAGAATGAAGAAAACATCATCCTCACCTGATTCAAGGTGTGGCCGAAATTTAGGTTGAAATTGCTCTTCAATTTCTAGGTTGAAATTGCTCTTCAATTTCTAGCTTGAATTTCTTGGAATTTCGATGGAAACTAGCTTAATCGGAAGTTTAATCGAGTTTTCTATCGATTTTGTTTGAAATTTGGATGAAATTGGTGGAGTTTTGGAGAAGGAGGAGACTTGACTGCCATTAATGGTGGAAGGAGGAGTGTTTTTCATTTTATGAAGAATTAGATAAAATTTATATGAATTAACTTTCAGTTAATTCGATTTTTTCCCCCGACACTTCTTGTATTCACACTTTGAACAACCCGAAACTTATTGGCACATGTATATATGCTATCAGTATATCTATGCTCTGATACCAACTCTGTCACATCTCAATTTTGAAATATGATGGTTCTAAGATGTAGGAACATCATAAGCTACCGACACCCATAAAACTCTTCTATAACTTATAAACATCACCTGCTATAACATTTCTATATCCATATAATCAGTATATTTGTTATCATCTGTAATCATATCTGATCTCAACACATCTCATATATATAAATATCGGTAACTAATAATATTATAGACTATACTAAGTATAGTCATCCCAATAATTTACATATCCATGAAGTATCTAAAATATATGTAAGAAATATATAAAAGTTCAATATTTATATTATTATAACACAGCTGGATCCACTGATGAAAAAGTCTTGGACCAACTCAACTCTTGACTTAAAAAGAAAAAACCACTAGAAGGATGAGTATTTTTATATTCAATGAGTCAATATATATATTATCACATAAAGGCTAGGTAGGTAGCAACAAATGAATAATATTAACAATTGGCTGCCTTTAATGGTGGAAGGAGGAGAGTTTTTCATTTATGAAGAATTAGATAGAATTTATATAAATAAATAATGGGACAAATAGATAAATAGCAATAAAATGAGATGTTTAGCTCAAAAAATCTTTTAATTTCCTTTGCATAAGTAAAAAGAATTTGAATCTTTTTCAAACAAAATATATTATAGACTAAAAATAAATATTTTAAATAATAAAAATTAAAATATATAAAAAAAGAAAATATTTATAAAAAATCCTACTATCATCAGATGTAAAATTATATGGGCAATTATAGTATGGAAAGTCATATAATTTTATCCAAATTTTAAAAATTGTCTTATTTCCTTTTGAAAAAATTATTTTGATTTTAAAAAATGGTTAATTAGGATAAAGAATAAGTTTTTCAAATTTTATAAGTACCTTTACGTAATACCCTAGAAAGCCATAACACATATGCATGAAATTTTTCTCAGTATGTGGTCCATTAGTCTTGAATTGATGGGAAATAATTTTAGAAACACATTTAGAAAGAAAATTTGAAACTTTTTCGGAAAATAGCGGTGTAGGGACACTGCCGAGAAATTAGCAGTCCGGTCAACAAAAGAATTTCCGAAGTTGGCTTGGGGATAAAATATAACCATAATTTATATGTAATTTTGGTAAAAAGAAAGAAGTGAAAATCATTTAGGAACACTGAAAAAGTAAAGAATGGCATTTTGGTAAATAAAGGGTAATTCAAGGTGAATTGTGGA
>CANXYC011336586.1:0-11081 GCA_948193065.1 Aleurites moluccanus
TTAGATAGCATTAGTACTCCATGATGTGTGGTCATTAGTTATGTTGTGATTAATTAATTGGTGCATGTAATTATTTTTGGGTTGTAACTATTTTGTACACTTGTGTGATTTACACTGTACGCACAGATGCGCCACGATATGTTTCTCTACTTTTTTGTGATGAAAATGCATCGGTAGGATAGAGGAACATCTTAATGGTATGCATGGATACGTTAAGATGGGCTTATATTCCATCAAATTATTTATGAAAAAAAATATGGGTATTTGTGACATAAATTAGTTGCATGAATTGGATTTGATATTTTGGTTATGAATGAAATTATTAATTGAGTTGGAGAATGGTTGAGACTGGATGAATAATATTGGGAGTGTTTTAAATTATTCTTGCAGGAGGTAAATGTTAATATTTTAGGGAAGACTCTGTCCGATTTCCCGCAGAATTTAGGGAGTTAAATATATATATATATTTGTGAAAATGGTTAATTAGAATAACATGTAATTGGGGTTCTTCGTGGTACTGGTTGCGAAAGCTAATCCCGTACCCTAGGACCGTCACAGCCCTATAATGTGGGATGTGACAGTTGTGTAGTACTTTAATAAATCTAAATTTTGGATATTTTAGAACCTTAGATGTCTATGTTAAGTAATAAAAAGAATCAAAGTAATTTGACATGTGTAACATGAGTTATAGGCAAAAGTATCAAGAATACCAAGATAAAGAATTAAGTAAAAGTTCAAAAGGCATAACCCTAGGTTTAAGGAATATATGAGAATTAATTAAACTAAAGTTAAGATTAGCATATGAAATGTAAATAAATACTAATTTTATGCTTAATTGGTATATAGCTTTGAATGAAGAAGAAGATGTAAGTAGGTGTTCTAAGTGAAGAAATAAGTAAAATTATATTTTGAAGTTTGCTAAGTAAGGGGAGTTATTTATACTTCATTATTCACTTTCATTACCATAGTATGAACTATTGCAATCATATGAAATTTATATTTCATTTGACTGAATACTACTTTGTTCATTGACCATGATTATTCTTTGAAGTTCTAAACCTAATTTGATCCACTTTCATTAATTTGTTATGGAATTTGAAATGCCTTTAATGTTATGTGTTGGATATTTGATATCCTAACATACTCATTTTGATGTGTGCAAACAATTAATTAATCTATTAATGAAGTTTGCTTGATTATATGCAGGGATAGTTTTTCAAGTTTGCAGGTTATTGGTTTGTAGCGGCCGCTACACTGATAAGTCGCACCTGCTACTTAACTTTAATGGAAAAAAGTTCAGAGAAACCAGTTTTGTAGTGCCCGCTACCAGTTTAATAGTGCTCGCTACTCAGTTAAGTAGCGCCCACGAGTTATAAGTCGCAGCCGCTACTAAGAGATCCAGAAGACACAGAAGCTTATCATCTTCAATAGCGCCCGTGACAGGAATCAGTTCCCTCCGCTACTTAAGTAGTGTCCGCTACCAGTATAAGTGCCCACTGTTACACATGCTGAAGTTTGAAATTAGTAGCCACTACAAAGAAGTCACAGCCAGAAATTTCATATTCAGAGCAATCCAAAACCGTAGTGCCCGCTACACTTTTAAGTAGTCCCCGCTACTTATAAGTACCGCCCTCTATAGGATGTAGCGACCGCTACTAAGAAAGCTCAAAAGACACAGAAGCATCTTAAAGTCTTTGGAGCATCAGTCACGCCCACTACAGTATAAGTAGCGCTCACCACTTATTATATAGTGCCCGCTACAGGTTGTGTAGCGCTCGCTACAGTTCGAATTCTAGCAAAAAATATAGTCGTTGTAACAACTCTAATTTGTTGCAACAACTCTTGCTTTAAATGCTCATTTAATGCATCCAAACGGCTCTTTTTAGTTCAAGACTATAAATATGAGTTGATATAAATTTATTACTGTAACAACAATTAATTTATTATGCATTAATTCATATCTTAAAGTTCTTAAGTGTTCTTGAGCTTCAAATTGAGTTTTCTATTGTAAAAAAGAATTAATTGCTAAAATTTCAAGGTTGTTGAAGTGTAATTAATTCTTGAGAGTTGGGTTAAAGTTATTGGGTAATTTATTTATCATCTCTTGTATCTCTATTCGTTGTGTGTGAGCTTTTATAGTAAAAATACTTATAGGGTTTCGTGTTAGCCTAAACACTTTAAGGTTTGATTCTTAACCTAAAAAATGATCAAAGTCAGTGAAATAGTTAAGTGTGATCTTGAGGAGTGGACGTAGGCATTTTTGGATGAACCACTATAATTTTTTTGTGTGAATTTTTCTTTTTCTCTTTTACTCATTAAATTTTTAAGTTGTTATTAATTTTATTAAAAAAAAATTCACCCCCTTGGTTTCCAAGGGACTTTCAATTGGTATCAGAGCTTTGTATCCAGTTTTTCAAAGATTTAATCATCTTGGCCCAAAGATGATATGGCAAACCAAGCAACCGACATTATTGAAGGCTGCTCGACCATGAGACCACCTTACTTCAATGCACCGACTATCTTTATTGGAAGAATTGAATGGAAATCTACATGGATAATGATGGCATTGATCTTTGTGATGTTGTAGAAGCAGGTTATATAGTTCCTACAAAAATGGTGGATGATGTAGTAGTCATCAAACCAAAGATTGAATGGACATCGGCAGAAAGGAAAGCAAATGGGAGAAATTAAAAGGCAACGAATAATCTCTATTATACCTTAAGTATAGATGAGTATGGCTAAATCTCCCATTGCATTTCAGCAAAGAAAATTTGGGATACTCTTGAAACCACTCATAAAGGAACAAATCAAGTCAAGGGTAAGAAAATTCAGATTCTTACTCATGAATATGAGCTCTTTCAAATGTTACCAAATGAGAAGGTATCCAAAATGTACAATCACCAAAATGAGGAAGCTTGGGAAGAATTATTCTAAAGAAGATATAAATTATAAGATCTTGATAGTTCTACCCAAGAAAGATTGGGAAGCAAGAGTAGCTTCAATTAAAGAAGCAAATGACTTGAGCACCCTCCCAACAGACAACTTGTTAGGAAAACTTCTCACACATGAGATAACTTTATCTCAAGACAAAGTTGAAGAGAAGAATAAGGGGATAGCTCTCATTGCTTCTAAGGAGGCTTCCTCAATTGATAGTGAAGAAGGGGAAGATGATGAAGATATGGCTTTACTTACCAAAAGAATAAGAAATCTTATTCTTAAAAAGAACAAAAGCAAGAAGCCATTCGAAAGATATAAGAAGAATGAAAAGATCAAAAGTAATCAAATGAAATGCTTTGAATGTGACAAATTTGGTCACATTAAAGCAGATTGCCTAAGATTAAAAAATAAGAGAAATTTCAAGAAAAAGGCATTGGCGGCTACTTGGGATGATTCAAGTAGCTCTGATGAAGAAAAGGATGCTAGCAAAGATGAAGTAGTCAATCTTTATTTCATGGCTATTGAGGAAGACACATTTTCAAGTGAGGTTAGTAATTTGGATTTTAATTCTAATAATGATGCTTTACAAAGCATAGATACATTACTTTCAAAATATCATAAGTTGCAAAACAAATATGATAAATTGAAAGAAATGTTAAATGAAGTCTTTGATGCTTGTAAGTCATACAAAAAGGAAATAAATGAATTAAGTGCATCTAATTTTGAAATGGAAAAGACATTAATCTTAGAGACCAAGAATGCAATAAACTAAAAAATGAGAATTCCTTGTTGAGAAACAAGTTAGAGTCTCATAATGAATGTTTATCCAAACTTTATAATGGCAAAGAAAAATTGGATAAAATTCTTGAGTCTCAAAGATGTCCTACAATTAAGTATGGACTTGGTTATAGTGGAGGGGATGCCCCATCAACATCTAAGACAACATTTGTAAAGGCATCAAGTTTACACAATCACATTCCTCCACTTAAAAATGCTAGACCTAAAACTAATGCATATAGTTATGGCATGCATAACTCTCATTTAAAGAGGCCCAAAAATGCATATTCTAGATCAAAATCAAAGTATGATTATTGGTCTTAACATCATTTCAAAACAAACAATAGGATAAAGTCTCAACAAAAATATAAAAATCTCTTGAGATGTCATTATTGTGGAAAATATGGTCATTCAAATTTCAAATATTATATTAGAAATTTGTATTTAGGATACATTGATGCTAACCCCTAAGGACCCAAAAGCTTTTGGGTACCTAAAAATGTATGAATGTTATCTCTTGTAGGTTTGCTTGAAATCCATAAGGAAAGAAGAATCATGGTATTTAGATAATGGATGTTCAAGACATATGACCGGTAATGCAGATCTTCTCACAAACTTGCAAGATAAGAAAGGAGGAAAGGTGACCTTTAGTGATAATGGCAAAAGTAAAATTATTGGAATTGGGCAAGTTGGTAAGATCGAATAACCCTCTCTTGAACATGTATTATTGGTTGATGGATTGAAGCATAATTTAATTAGTGTTAGTCAATTATGTGACATAGAAAACAAAATTTCTTTTACTTCTAAGAAATGTTATGTGAAGCGTTTGAAAGATAAGAAAATTTTGTTTGTCGGTCATAGAATTGGAAATGTCTATATGATTGATTTAAATAATATGCATAATGACAATATTAATTGTATGGTCTCTCTATGTGATGATGCATGGTTGTGGCATAGGAGACTTGGACATGTTGGCATGGATCACATTGACAATCTTAAGTTTAAAGAGTTTGTAATTGGTCTCCCCAAGGTCAAGTTTCTCAAAGAGAAGATGTGTGATGCATGTCAAATGGGCAAGCAAGTTAAAATTTCTTTTAAAACTAAAAATGTTGCTTCTTCTTCAAGACCTCTAGACTTTTGCATATGGACTTGTTTGGCCCTTATAGGACATCTAGTCTTAGAGGTAAGTATTATGCATTTGTCATTGTTGATGATTACTCTAGATTTACTTAGGTATTATTCCTTGCTCATAAGGATGAAAGCTTTAAGGAGTTTAAATCTTTTTCTAAAAGAATTCAAAATAAAAAAAGTTTTTCTATCACATCTTTAAGAAGCGATCATGGAAAAGAAGTTGTCAATCATGAGTTTATATCTTTTTGTGATGAAATGAAAATTTTTCATAACTTTTCTACTCCTAGAACTCCCCAACAAAATGGAGTTGTAGAAAGGAAAAATAGAACTCTTATTGACATGGCTAGAACTATGCTCAATGAGTACTCTCTTCCTAAGTACTTTTGGGCCGAAGTCGTCAATAATGCTTGTTATTTTTCAAATAGACTTTTCATAAGAGCAATTTTAAACAAAACTCCTTATGAGTTATGGAATGAAAAAAAAAAACTCAAAATTTTATATCTAAGAGTATTTGGATGCAAATGCTTCATATTAAACACAAAAAATAATCTTGAAAAATTTGACTCCAAAACATATGTAAGTGTTTTCTTAGGCTATTCAACTTCTAGCAAAGCTTATAAAGTTTTCAATAAAAGAACTTTAGTTATTGAAGAGTCCATGCAAGTTACTTTGATGAATCAAGTCCTTTTGACTTGTATAAATTTGATCACATTAATGATGATGATATTTTTTTTATCATGAGTATGATTCATCGATTGACCTAAAGCCTCTTGTTGATTCTTCCTCAAAGAATCTTGATGACCTAGGAAAATTTTAGAAGGAAATAGAAAATCCACCTATTGATGTTGAACTTCTAAAGGATTGGAAATTAAAAAAGGACCATCTAAGAAACCTCATAATTAGTGAAGCCTCAAAAGGTGTGATCACAAGATCCTCTTTCAAGGAAATAGTAAATAACCTAGCTTTCATATCTAAGATTGAACCTAAGAACATCAGTAAAACTCTAGATGATGAAAGTTGGATTGAGGCTATGCAAGAAGAATTGAGCCAATTTGAGAGGGACAAGGTTTGGACCTTGGTTCCAAGACCTCAATACCATCCCATCATAGGTACCAAATAGGTGTTTAGAAACCAATTAGGTGAGGTTGGTATGATCACTAGGAACAAAGCTAGATTGGTGGCAAAGGGATATAATCAAGAGGAAGGAATAGACCATGATGAGACTTTTGCACCGGTAGCTAGACTTGAGGCAATTAGGATGCTACTTGCATTTCCATCTCATATTAACTTTAAGTTGTATCAAATAGATGTTAAAAGTGCTTTTTTAAATGGTTTCATTGATGAGGAAATTTATGTTGAACAACCTCCAGGTTTTGAACAATTTGATTTTCCAAATCATGTTTTTAAACTTCAAAAAGCTATTTATGGTCTTAAACAAGCTCCTAGAGTTTGGTATGATAGACTTAGCACTTTTTTTTTATTAACAATGATTTTTCAAAAGGAAAAGTTGATACGACACTTTTATCAAAAATGATAAACATAACATATTGATTGTGCAAATTTATGTAAATGACATAATATTTGGTGCTACTAATGAAGTTTTGTGCAAGGAATTCTCCTCATGTATGCAAAGTGAATTTGAAATGAGCATGATGGGAGAATTGAAGTACTTCCTTGGATTACAAATCAAACAATGTGAGTAAGGCATCTTCATTAACCAATCAAAGTACACAAAGGAACTTCTCAAGAGGTTTAGTATGGATGGAGCAAAGTCCAGTAAAACTCCAATTAGCTCTACCATCAAGTTTGACAAGGATGATCTTGATAAGCCTATTGAGGGGAAGAAATTTAGAGGTATGATTGGTAGCTTGCTTTACTTAACCGCTAATAGATCAAATATTATGTTTGTCATATGTTTATATGCACGTTTTCAATCTTGTCCTAAAGAATCACATTTGCATGCGGTCAAAAGAATTTTCAAATATTTAATAGGCACACAAAATCTAGGACTTTGGTATCCTAAGAACATGTCTTTTAATCTAATTGGCTATTCCGATGCGGATTTTGCCAGTAGTTGCATGGATAGGAAAAGTACCTTTGGTACTTGCCAATTCCTAGGAAATTGTCTTGTTTCTTGGTTTAGTAAGAAACAAAATCCAGTGGCCTTGTCCACCACAAAAGCTGAATATATAGCAACCGCTTATTGTTGTGCACAAGTTTTGTGGATGAAACAATAAAATCAATGTTTAGGTGTAAATTTGAACAAGATTCCTATTAAGTGCGATACCACTAGTGCTATCAATTTATCAAAAAATCATGTTTAACACTCCAGAAGTAAGCACATTGACATTAGACATCACTTTCTTAGAGATAATGTGTTAAGTGATAATGTTGTTTTTAAATTTGTTGCTTCAAATGATCAATTTACGGATATTTTTACAAAACCTTTGAATCAGGAGCATTTAAATTTTATTAAACGTGAATTAGGAATGATGGATGGTAGTGAATTTGACAAATTATCTTGATTAATTTATGTGTTTCAATTTTTGAAATTTTCCTTTGGGTAGCGGCCGCTACAACTAAGTGTAGCGCTTACTACCCGTGGCCTTAATGTACCTTTATTACTCGAATTAGAGTAATGACAGCTACTCAAAATTTAGTTCCCGTGATTCAGGGTAAATTTTCAGTTTTCTTTCTTCCTAGATTCACGACCGCTATAAAAATTGGTAACGGCCGCTATATTTTTGCCAAACCTTCTGTGTCTCTTAGTAGCTCCCGCTACTTTAGTAGCAACCGCCACTTAGCTTTATAGCATCCGCTACTTATTTTGTAGTAGCCGCTACTTAATTAAATCGTGGCCGCTACCAATAAGTAACAGCCATTACTTAATTAAGTCGCGTCCGCTATCAAATAGTAACGGTCGCTACTGCTGTGAGTTTTAAAATAAATATCGTGATTTTCAATCATTTTTTTCTAACCTAATCTCATTTTTCTCTACTTTTTCTCTGAAAAACCCATTTTTTTGGCATTCTCCATAACTAAAATCAATCTTTTCATCATTCAATCACAAAAAATGCCTCTCAAGTAAACCAAATATCTTGCTCAATGGAAACCCTCCTGTGGGAAAAAGGCTAGAATTGAGAAACCCTCTTCTACCTCTTCTGAAGAATCTTATTACAGTTCTTCATAAATTGAATCTCTATCTCCTCCTCCTCCACCACCTCCATATCATACTCTAAAGGGAAAGGAGAATGTTAGAGCCTCTTCTCAACCACCACCACCACAAAGCAACCCTGTTCCACTACCATCTACCGCTGTTCCACCACAGTCTACTCCTATTTCTCAGCCTTCTAATCATGAACAGCTTCTGAATTCCTTAACTGAGGAAGAATGGAAAAGGTTTATAGTCCTAACTTCTAATCACAATATTCTCCCCTCTAGGTACATAGATTGGGTAGCCTTAGAGAAATTGAGACTTGTTAGGTCCTTTAGGGAAAAATTGGCCTCTGTCGATTGGACAGTTATGTCCAATATCAACCTTGCCTGTTACCCACTTTTAGTTCAAGAGTTTTTCTCAACTCTTAAGGTGAATACCACAATTGATTCATCCTATAGAATCATGACATTCAAAATCCTAGGGCAACCCTATACTTTAGGCAGAATTAAGCAAGTAGAGATTTTTGGGTTTTCTGGCCATAGGTTAGACAATTACCCTAATTCTTTCATTGAGTCAGATTTCTGAAAGGAAATCACAGGTCTAGAAACCCCCCCTTTAACCCTAGAACTTGCAAAGCCGCTAGCATTCTCAGTCCCGTGCTCAAAATCATTCATCGTATTATAGCGTATACTATAAATGTGAGAAGGACTAGTTATAGTGCCATGCTTAAGTCATACCTATTTTACTTGTGGTGCATCGAGAAAGGGCACAATCTGGCTTTAAATCATTGACTTGCGGATCACTTTGATTCGCTGTCAAAAAGGAAGTTCGACAATATTGTGATTAGACATCTAATCACAAAAATTGTCGTAGAAATTATCCGAGCCAATCCAAACCCTCAGTTTAGGTTTGATCCTGTATCCATCTCTTACCAACTCTTGCATCATCTTCATGTTGAATATAAATTTTTAGGAATGCAGGCTTTAGCTAAAATGTCAATAGTTGCTAGAAACTGGGATGGGGAGTATATACTTAGGGAGATTGTTGCGATTGTTTGTTTGGATTGTGAATCGACTTTGATTCCTCCTCTTTCAGCTTCTTCTTCTACACCTGCACCTTCATATCCTCCTCCAGCCTTAGCTTTTGTAGTTCCTCCTTCCGTTGACGTGTCTCAGCTAGCCTCAATTGTCACAGGCCGACTTGATTCTCCTAAGCAGGTAGTTTTTGCTCGGATTCAGCGCCGCTGCTCAGACTTCCATCAAGGGAGCAATTTAGCGCCTTCGTCTCCAGCATCGCAAGCTGCATGCCAAGATTGATGATACTAAAGTTGCTCCTTCTACAGCTTTAGAATCTGGTGATGCAATCTCCAGTCCAGCTGAAGACCTTCCAGTAGCCCAACCTTCATCTTTCGATGTTTTTGTTGATGTGGCTGTAGCTGAAGCAGCTGCTGCAGCAAGAGTCCCTCTAGCTGATCCTACTGCTTAGTTTTAGGATCTTTGTTTATTTCTGTTTTTTCTTTATAATTTTGTCAAGTACTTTGTGGTACTTTGGTATTAAAATAAATTTTCAGTTGATATATTGTTTTGCATTTTTGAGTTAAAATTGTTGATTGCAATATTGAATTGCATAATAAATTGAAATGTTGGGTTGAAATATTGAACTGAAGAATAAGTTGCAATATTGATGAATATCGAGTTAAAATGTGGATTTTCTTGAAATAATGAAATGTTTCTTCTATTGATGATTTATGCACTGAAATGTTGATATAATGCAGTCATTTTACTGCAAATTCTATTTTGTTGTTTCTGATTTTTCTGTTTTTCTCCATTTGCTGTATATTTTTGATAGAAAATCCCCCCATTGACCACTCATTTTTTGAATGCTTCCAAACAAAGGGGGAGTAATAGTGCAAACTTGTTAAAAATATGATTTTAAACTTGTGTGGCATGTTTTGAGGGGGAGTTTCTCTACTTTTTCTCAAAATTTTCAAATTTCATATTTTTCATCTCTTGCACTTAAAAAGTTGTTTGTCACCATCAAAAAGGGGAAGATTGTTGGATATTTGATATCCTGACATACTCATTTTGATGTGTGCAAACAACTAATTGATCTACTAATGAAGTTTGCTTGATTATATGCAAAGACAGTTTTTCAAGTTTGCAGGTTACTGGTTTGTAGCGGCCGCTACACTGATAAGTTGCGCCTGCTACTTAACTTTAAAGGAAAAAAGTTCAGAGAAACTAGTTCTGTAGCGTCCATTACAGTTTAGTTGCGCCTGCTACTTAACTTTAAAGGAAGAAAGTTCAGAGAAACTAGTTTTATAGCGTCCGCTACAGTTTAGTTGTGCCCCTACTCAATTAAGTAGTGCCCGCGAGTTATAAGTCACAGCTGCTACTAAGATATCCAAAAGACAAAGAAGTTGATCATCTTCAGTAGCGCCCGCAATAGGAATCAGTTCTCGCCGCTACTTAAGTAGCGCCAGCTACTTATATAAGTGCTTGTCGCTACACATATTGAAGTTTGAAATTAGCAGCCGCTATAAAGAAGTCACAGCCATAAATTTCATATCATAGCAAGCTAAAACCGTAGCGCCTGCTACACTTTTAAGTAGCCCCACTACTTATAATTAGTGCCTACTACAGGATGTAGCGACCGCTACTAAGAAAGCTCAAAAGACATAAAAGCATCTTGAAGTCTTTGGAGCATCAGTCAAGCCCACTACAGTATAAGTAGCACCCACTACTTATTATGTAGCGCCCGCTATAGTTCTAATTTTGTTGCGACTTTGCGGTACTGCAAGTATACAGGTCGCGTGGCAAGTAATAATGATGAGTAAGTATCGTTCCCATGAGGAAGGGGATATCAACGAATCACTCCTAATTATTGCTATTATTTGGAAAATAATAAGATTGGGTGAATTTTTAGTAAACATGCAAAAAATAAAAGTAAGATAATGAACTTGAAAGAGAAAATATGATTTGTAAAAACCAGGGTTAAGATTTCATCAATAGGCAATCATCCAATCTTGATGTTCTCCTTAATTAGATTCGATTATCTAGGATTAATGACCAGGTTTCCC
>CANXYC011336706.1:0-15993 GCA_948193065.1 Aleurites moluccanus
TGAGTGAGCTTGCTCAAAGGAGTTGCAATCTTGGAGAAGTCTTGAACAAATCTCCTGTAGTAGCCTGCCAAACCCAAGAAACTTCTGACTTCTGAAACATTCGTGGGTCTAGGCCAACTAAGAATTGCATCAACCTTTTTAGGGTCAACTCTAATCCCTTCTTTACTCACTATATGCCCCAGAAAGCCCACATTCTCAAGCCAGAATTCACACTTTGAAAGCTTGGCAAACAGCTGATGCTCCCTCAAAATCTGCAATACAACTCTAAGATGCTCTTCATGCTCTTCTTTACTCTTTGAATATACAAGAATGTCATCAATAAACATAATGAAAAACTTGTCCAAGAATGGTCTGAACACCCTATTCATCAAATCCATAAATACAGCCGGTGCATTAGTCAATCCAAATGGCAACACTAAGAACTCATAGTGTCCATATCTGGTTCGGAATGCCGTCTTCGATACATCCTCATTCTGAATTCTCAACTGATGGTACCCCGACCTCAAGTCTATCTTAGAGAAATGACTTGCACCTTGCAACTGATCAAATAAATCATCTATTCTTAGCAAAGGATACTTGTTTTTTATGGTCACCTTGTTAAGCTGCCTGTAGTCTATGCATAGCCTCATATAACCATCTTTCTTCTTCACAAAGAGTACAGGTGCTCCCCACAGTGAACTACTGGGTCTGATAAATCCTTTGTCAAGCAGATCTTGTAACTGAGTCTTCAACTCTTTCAACTCAACTGGTGTCATACGGTAGGGAGGAATAGAAATCGGACTTGTGCCAGGTAGCAACTCTATAGGGAATTTTATCTCTCTATCTGGTGAAAAACTAGACAATTCTTCAGGAAATACATTCGGGAACTCATTGACTATAGGAATCTGCTCCATACTCTTCACTTCCTTACTAGTGTCCCGGACATATGCCAAATATTATTGGCAACCCTTTCTCAACAATCTCCTTGCCCCAATGGCAGATATCACATTATACAGTGCTTCACTTCGCTCCCCTTGGAACTCAAATTCCTCACCCGAAGGTGGCTTCAAGATAAGGTTCTTCCCATTTCAATCTATAATGGCATAGTGCTTGGACAACCAATCCATGCCTAAGATTACATCGAACTCTAATACTGGCAATTCAATCAAATCCGCCTCCAAGTTCTTGCCACCTATGCTAACCACACAGGATGGATAGGAGTTCTGAACCTCAATCTCCTCCTTCAAAGGAGTAGACACAACCAACACATTATCAAGAAAAAACACAAGGCACATGCAACTTCTTAACAAAGCAGGATGATACAAATGAATGCGTAGCTCCCGAATCAAACAAAACTCTAGCATTCAAGGCTTGAATCGAAAGAATACCTATAACCACTGTATTGGATGCTTGGGCTTCATGCTGTACCAAGGCAAAAACTCTCCCTCTGCCTCTACCCATAGAAGCCGATCCGGAAGCCTGAGACTCATGCTGACCTGATCCTCTACCAGCCTCAACAGTTCTGCCCAAATTACCTCTACCTCCTCCTGGTTGCTGACTAATGCTCCTCTCTCTCCTCATCTGAATTGTAGCCTGAGAAGCCTGATACCTAACTCCAAAAGAAGGTCATGGACAATCCTTAAGAAGATGACCATACTGTCCACATCCATAGCATACGCCTGACCCAAAGAAGCAAGGTCCTTTATGAAGCTTACCGCATGTAGGACAAGAAGGATTAGTCCTAGGTGGTGCTGAACCGGCTGCACTATGGCTCACTTGAGGAACAAATCTAGAGGGATTCGGTCTCTGCTGGAATCTTCCTGATGGTCTTCTATATCCCCCTCGAGTAACTGATTGAGGCAAAATATTCATACTCTTTGCCCCACTATCTTGCTTAGAAGAACTCCCAATTTTAGCCTTCTTCTTTTCTTCCCTCTCTGATCTGGCTTTCATTTTCCTGTTCTCAATTACTCTTGCTTTATCCACTAACTTGGAATAAGAGTCAAATTCAAGAGCAGCCAAAACTTTAAACAATGGGGCCACCAATCTCCTACGGAACCGCTGAATTCTTGTAGCTTCTGAAGGCACAAGGGCTGGAGCAAACTTGCTCAACTGGCTAAATTTCTTCATATACTCTGATACGGTCGTACCCGGAGTCTAAACCAACCTTTCAAACTCCATAGATTTAGCATCCCTTACACTATCTGGAAGAAACTCATCAAGGACCAATTCTCTGAATCTCTCCCATGACAACTCTTCATTATCTCGAAGCATACCAGAAATGCTTCTCTTGAACCAATTTTCCGCTTCAGCCTTCATCAAATAACCTGCAAATTCAATGGCTCTTCTATCAGAAATCCTTAAAATATGGATTTTCTCTTCTATCTCTTCCAGAAAATCTGTAGGATCTACCTCACCTCAGTATTCTGAAGGCTTGAGTTTCGGGAATTTCTCAAATGAAACCTCCTCAACCTGAGGTATCACTACAGGCGGGGGTGGAGGAACTGGAATATCTGGGACTACCTGAACTGAAGGAGCCTGTTGCTACCTCTGCTAAGTAATAAACTCAGCTAATACCTCATAGTTCCTCTGCAGCTGGTCTAACTGCTGTGTCATATGAGCCACATCAACTGGTGGCACAGGAGGAACCTCATCTCCTTTATTCCCTCCTACTGAACCCTCTTTGGAAGGTAAATCCCGCCTAGGATGGCCTCAACCTCATCCTCTGCCGCGACGCAGAGGCATCTCTATACTGATAAGAAGAACAAACACATCAGACTCACTACGCACACTTAACGCATATATATATCAAATGAAGACACAATTGGATGAGGCATGATCCTATGCTCCATAGTTTTACTTAATCAATACTTATACTAATGCTCATGCATCTCTATCTATCTTCTATGTTAAGAATTGTAAACCTAGAGCTCTGATACCACCTCTGTCACACCCCAACTCCAGTGGTGCGACGATCCTAGGGCAAGGGTAGGATTAAGGCCACCATAAACCAGTAGAACTCACATATCATAAATCTCATCATCATTATATAAATTACAACATATCATGTTATCATACCATGGTCCTTTCTATACATATAGTTTAATATCAATCATATCTTTTCTATTATCATTTCATAGCTTTCTCTTGTTTCTTAATGATCAAAAGATGCATCTCACATCACCAAGGAACAAGAGCACCCCAAAAGGTAACAATCATACATCAAAATATTAGTATCCTCAAAAGACTGACTACGGA
Organism: Aleurites moluccanus; assembly: GCA_948193065.1. Classification (NCBI taxonomy): domain Eukaryota; kingdom Viridiplantae; phylum Streptophyta; class Magnoliopsida; order Malpighiales; family Euphorbiaceae; genus Aleurites; species Aleurites moluccanus. The sequence goes on from CANXYC011336706.1 coordinate 3,238, forward strand.
ACTCTAGAGTATACTCCAATACATATTGTGTTGTAATACCATTTAATAAATATACATAATCATATATCAAAAGAATTACAATGGAAGCTTCTTGGGATAAACAAATCAAGAAGCTCGATCCTCTCTATTAACTCCCTCACGAGCTATGCTATCACCTGAAATCCACAGAAGAGGAGTGAGCCTTCAAATCAGTAAGATATGAACATTATCAAATCAAGAATCTGATTAGCAAATCATGGTCATGAACAAATATTTATACATATATAAGTATAAAAGAATCACAAGCTTTACTTGAAGGAACATGGTTACTCATAATAATTTGGTTATATCAAATCATATCACAAATCAAATCATGGTTCATATCTGAAATATAAAATGCCCACAAGGAATGACATTATCAATCTCATCTGATAGAACTGATCTCATGTCATAACATACGTATTAGTAGCCTTGCTACCTTAACGTGCACACATGCTTAGCCAGGCATGCGCCTAGAGCTCATGACCCCCTCTAGATGAAATACTGATAAAAACCCTATCAGCTGGGCTCCCAAAGTGCACAATGGACTAATGAATTTACTCTCATTAGGAAGAGCGTTCTATCCATGGGCCATGGGGTTTCAATCTCATAGGAAGCATATTGGTCGCAAGACCATCATCATATAACATCATTCAAATCGGGTTTAACAAACAAGAAACATATGATTTTGATCCAAGAAAATTGATCAAGTCATTCATATTATATATACAAATATACATAAGTATGTGTGAATGAACAAATCAAAGATACTTGGTCTTATTATTTCAAAGAGACAAGAAACAATTAAATGTGCATACTTACCTTAATACAATTTCTTTTGAAATTTCCTTTAGCAAATTCCAACTCTAACTCTTTAATTAATTTGATTTCCTCCTCCTAAGAAATTTTTTCAAATACACAAAAATTAGGGTTTTCTCCAAATCAATAATATTTATCATGATTTCCTAATAATTAATTATCTTAGAGTCCCTATTCTTAATTCCCAACAATAATTTTTATGTATCTCTTTAAGAAAATCTGCATTTAATTTCGGAGTTACTGTTCATGTTACTATTCATGATAGCCTCAACATTCTGATTTCTCCTACATTAATTACCATTAATGACTTCAGATTACTTGCAATAAATTCTATATACCCAATATTAATTATCCTAACCCATAGACTTACATAAATCTAAAGAATATAGCTTTGGAAGAAAATTTATCTTATTTTCCTCAACACTGAAATTCTTGAGATTCTTGCTTCAATCTAATGATTTTTGCTTTAATATAGACTAATCTAGAAGTCTAATGCATTAATTTAAGTATTAATGCCTTAGAAAATAAAATGAGGCTAACTCTGAGAAGAGACTGAATTTAATCGAATAAAGAAAGAAGGAAAAAAAATCATGAAATTCTACTGGGGGTTGCTGGGGTTAAATAAACCACTGCCCCAGAAACACGCTTGCCAGCTCGCCAATCAGCCTCGGCAAAGCTACCTCGCCTAAGCCATCTCGCCAATCCCACTTCGCATTTCCAAGCTCGCACATGCCACCTTGCGTATGCTGCCTCGCCAGACTCTCCTCGCGACCTCTTCCTCGCATATGCTACCTCGGCAATGCTTCTTCGCCTCTTTGCCTCTTCGCTTCTTCGCCTCTTCGCCTCTTCGCTTCTTCGCCTCTTCGCCTCTTCGCTTCTTCGCCTCTTCGCTAAACTCTGCTTCGCAAACTGCCACTTCGCACATTCCTCTTCGCATAATGCCACCTCGCCTTATCCTCTTCGCCAAATCCTCTTCACCAAACCTCTTTGCTAAACTCTCTTCGCCAAACTCTCTTCGCCAAACCTCTTTGCCAAACCCTGTTCGCCAAACCCTGTTCGCCAAACTCTCTTCGCTGAACCTCTTCGCCAAACTCTCTTCGCTAAACCTCTTCGCCAAACCTCTCTTCGCACATGCCACCTCGCATATGCCTCTTCGACAATCTCACCTCGCCACTTCGCATTTTCAGCTCGCAAAATGCCACTTCGCATTTTGCTAGCTTGCCATATCAAGACTTCTTCTAAGTTAAAACCTTTTTTGGACATCTCACACTTAACCAGCTCGCAAGTGAGCTACAAGCGTCCAAACTTACTGATTCTTCTTGCCACTTAAAATAAACATGCAGAAGCACAACATATCAAAATTTTAAATCATAAAGACTAACACACAGACTATGGTGACTCTCCAAAAGTCACCCAGACTTTCTGCCTTAGAATCTCTCCGAACAATCCTGAGAAAACTACTCTCCACTAAGATATACTTATCCAAAAATTCTAAAATTTTACAGCCATCATCACAACACACAAAGGAACATTTTTCATGTTCACACCTTTACCTAATTCTATCTCAGTCATTCCCAATAATTTCAAACAAACACTGACTTCCTGCAAAAATACTCAACCAGACCAGCCTTGCTCAAATAAACATAACTCATCACTCACATAGAATTTTGCCAAACTATTTTATGAAATTTTAGTTAAGACATAAACTCATAACTTTCATGTTTTACACTTTATCAAATTATATTTTTAAGATCATGAAATTAGTCTCACAAAAATCCTGCAACTGCAAAGATCAAAATTTCTGAAATTCTCAAACATTCTCAATTAAAATTAATTAATTCTCCAAACATACAAAATTAATAAAAATATTACAAAATGACAGATATTACACTAGTAGAGCTATATCTTAGACAAGTACAAAGCAGACTTTGACTGCTACTTCCACTATGGAGGCTGAGTTTGTTTCTTGTTTCAAGACAACTTCACATGGTGTATAGATGAAGAGTTTCATCATTGAGCTTAGAATTATGGATTCAATTTCTAGGTCATTGAAGTTATATTGTGATAATTCAGCTACTATTTTTATGGTTAAGAATAATAAAAATAGTAGTAGGAGTAAGCACATCGACATCAAGTATCTAGCCATAAAGAAACATGTTAAGAATAAAACAATGCATATTGAACACATCAACACTGATTTTTTGATTGCTAATCCTTTGACTAAAAGCATGCCACCACATAAATTCAAAGATCATACATATAGAATGGGACTTGGTTTCTTAATGTTGTTTTTCATTGTAAGAATGATATGATTTTAATGAAACTCTTGATATGATGTTTTCTCATTAAGTTATGCATACATATTAATTTTATTTGCTTTGGAAAACATCTTTAAAATTAGGATCTACAATAAACATATGGTTTATTTATTAAGTTATATGGAGAGATTATTGAGAAATATAAAATATTATAATACATGGAAGATAATACTTAATTTTAGGTATTATCGCCATGATTCATATATTCTTATTTTTCACTACAGTAAATGATGGAAAATGTGGACTAAGTGAGAAAATGTAAGTTATTTTTTCCTCTTAACATGGAGTTGGCCACTTCATTAAAATAGCGGTACACTTTTCCCTTTCTTCTCTTTGTTTCTTGGGTATAACTGTCCACTATCACCATTAACTGTAATAGATAGTTAATAGTGAAGTGTATGTGTAGAGGTCCCTAAGTTTGCTCTTATTATGCAAAGAAAATTACCATATGAAATTGAGAGAAAAACCCAGAAGATTTTCTCTATAATTCGTGGTTAGTCCTGCAACAAACAACAACCAATGGCTGAAAATATTTATAATTTAATTTTCACTGCTTATGTTATATATAAAGCATGATAATTTAAAGTTTAATTTCATTATTGCTATACATTATTTATATGGTTTTTGCTCTTACAAGATATACATGCTGATTTATAATATTATCATAAGCTATTAAACTAAAAAATAGCAATGACAACAAATTTGAAACAATAAGTGCATAAATAAAAATTTTAAAGTGAAAATCAAAATAGAATTCATTGGTAATATTAATATGTTTAAATTTTATTTTCTTAAAGAACTTAGCATTAGTGACCGAGCAAGAATTTTAATTCAATGCCATAAAAAAAAAATATGCATATAATTAATTAATAAAATTTTGTATTCAAGAATAGATGTAGAAATTTTAGGAAAAGTAACCCTATGATAATGAAAATAAAGGAGATAATAAGAAAATTGGAAAAGAAAATAAAAAGAAAAATAGGAAAAAAAAAGAAAGTAAAAGAAAATGTGATAAAATAATATTTTATCATGAATTAAAGAGTTAGTTTTTTTTTTCTAAAATAGAGTGATTACTCTATAGTTTTTATTTTTTATTTTTAAATAGAGTGATTACTCTATTAATTTTATTAAATTTTAGAGATTAATAATACTATAAAAAAAAAATAAGACATAAGTTGTATATCTTATTTTATTAAATTTTGCGATTTGATAATTGCACTTTTACATGAATCACACATTTGATAATATTTCTAGCAAATACCTCCTTAGTGATTATTAAGACACAAATTCACTTTCATGTTTTTAAATAAATTCGATTATTCAAATATTAATTATTTATAAATTTAAAATCAATTCGAAGACTATAAATAATTTAAAAGAATAAAATTATTTTATAAGAATAAATTACTCCTATGAATGAAGAACTAATAAATCACATCAAGAGAATAAAAATTTTCAAAAAAAAAAATTAAAAATATTACTAATAATAATAAATTTATATCAGAAAATATAATAATTAATTACTCTATAGAAATTTGTATTTATTTAATAGATAATTTAAATAAAGTAATAAAAAAAAAAAAAAACACTACAAGTGAATAACAACAGTGGCTCAAGAAAGAAAATAATTTAGGACAGAATCAAAGAAAAAAAAAAAAGCTAGGGTTTCTATGAAAAATAAGACGTAAGTCGTAAGCTTAAGTTAAATCTCAATTATTTTAATTAAAATTTTGAACCCAAATTATCTCGGTTAAACTTCAGTTTTACTTTTGCCTAAATTTCACAATGAGTTTTGAATTGAATTTAAATTAACAAGTTTAAATGATTTTTTTTTTCATTTATAAATTTACAATGTACTTTTTATTTGGTAAATTTAATCTTTTAAATTCACTTTTCATTACATATTATCATACAACGGGCAAATTTAATAATTTTAAAATAAATTTTTATATTTACATTAGTATAATTATAAAATAAATGGTTAATTGCGATTTTCTCCCGTAAAATAACTCAATATACTAATTCTTTTTGACCTTTAAAAAATACACCAACTCCTCCTGATAAATAACATAATGTACTACTGTATTCTTTCGTTCAATTTTACTGTTAATCAACTCTGAAATGGTCAATAATAGTAATAAAAAGATAGAAATATCAACTATTTTTTAATAATTATATCCTATTTTTTACTTTAAAAAAAAATTAGGATTAAAAAATATATTTTTATATTTTTTTGATAACCTTGAAATTAAAATAAATAAAAATATTTTTATTTTATTTTTTAAAAAATAAAAATTTGAAAATAAAAATAACAAATAAATAATAAATAATATTTTTCTTAAAAAATATTTTTACTTTTTATTTTCAAATTTATCAAAAAAATGAAAATTAATTTTTCATTTGTATTAAAAAATTTAAGAAGAAATAATTTAATTTCTTCTTAAATTATTTTTTAGCATAAAAATAAAAAATAAAAAATAAAAATATTTTTGTTTATTTTTTATTTTTAAATTTATCAAAACATATGAAAATAAATTTTTTAACCCGAAAAAATATTTTTAAAGTAAAAAATAAAATGTAATTAATAAAAATAAAGGGTAATAACATTTTTTTTACAACCCTTATCGATCATTTTAGTGTTTACTAATGACAAAATTAGACGGAATGGTGTACTAATATAACGAGACATTCGTTAGGGGGGAGTTGGTAAATTTTTAAAAGGTCAATGAGAACTTAGTGTATTAAATCATTTTATAGAGAAAAATAAAAATTAATCCTAAAATAAATAATAAAATATATATAATTTAAATTGTTACTATAAAAATTCATTATAATATAATTACTATAATAAATATAAGATGAATAAGAAGTTGAAAAATATTTAACACACTTTTATTAGCAAAATATTAAATATTAGTTCAATAAATAATATATATCCAACTTATCAAAATATTATTGACCAATTATACCTACTATTTTTCAAATTATCAATCAAATTTAATTTAATCCAAATTTATATAAAATTTAACTTAAAAATTTTAAATTAAATAATTTGAGTTTCGTACTGGCCAAATCTAAATTATATGATATTTGATAAAATTGAAAATTTAGTGTTGAAAATTTAAATATTATAAAAATATTTATAAATTTAATTATTTATTATATCCAGTATATATTTAAGTTAAAGATTTTGATTTTATCATTTAAAATAATTTTTAATTTAGTATATAATTTTAAAATAAATATTATTAAATAATTTAAAATAATTAAATGTTAAAACTTTTTATTTTAAATGACCAACGGCGAGGTTTATACTCTAACCACTAAGCAATCGATCATACAATTTTCATATTTTGGGGATAGTCATTAGTCAATGACAAGATAACAGTGGTTATGATTTATGGATCGATACGAAGTGCACCTTAATGCTGTTTGAATATGAAGGGGAATAATGACATCTCGAGGGTTTTTACTTAAACTCAACGTTCATGATTTAGGAATTTGTTGAAACATTCACAAATTGATGAGCACGATAGAATCATCTTCGAACTATATTAATGAGGGATTCTAAGATAAATGCGAGGAAAACTCTCTTGTAGATAAGATTCGAATATAAAAGATTTAAATAAAAAATTTCTTGTAAAGAAATAGCATTATGTGAAATAAAAGGAAGAATTTGCCATTATTCTTAAAGAGAGCACGACTCGTATTTTTCGCGATGCCCATTTCTCTCTCTTTTATTGATAATTCTGACATTAGATGAGTTTTTGGCGATTCAGTTATTGAGTGCAAATAATTTTTATTTTCATTATTGATAAAGAAAAAATTACATAGCGTTTCTCTACTTACAGACAAGTTGCAATGTCAAAAACATGAATACAAAGACAATACTAAATTTTATCAAGCCGACAATCCATCAATCAAAAATGACTATTCTCTTACTATCCTTAAGATAATAACACATGTTCATATTTATTTGTCCAATAATATGTCAACTAAATATAAATAAAAAAATTTGTACAACTTAAGAAATATCTTTGCTCACTTAATCAATTTATCTGAAAGAGACATTTCTCCTCAAAAATCACTAAATATTCTTTAAGTGTTCGTGCCAAACTCCAGCCTTGGCCCTCTGATTTTTTTCTCCATGTTTTAAGTTCAAAAATATTCGTTCTAACACAAATCCATCTGAAGACGTCTATATTCATTTGAAAATCAATAAATCATCATAATATGAGTAAAAAATTCAAAATTTTAAAAACCCTTTTATTTTAATATGTTTCTTATATATAAGAAGGTGCAATTATATAAAATTTCCTTCTTTTTTTTCAAAATATTGTAATTATAACTTATGAAATAAATAATATTATTTTAATTTAAAAATTAAATAAATCAAAGTAATAAAAAGACAAAAGACCATCATGTCAACGTCCAGGTCCCCTACCAAGTTTAACAATATAGATGTAAATCTCTATCAAAACACGGCGCATTTCCACCCCCAAAATAATGAAAATCAAATCGCTTCTCTCTTTTTTTCTTCTCTTCGCCGTCTCCACCGTAGTCGTCTCTGTAAGTTCCACCACCACAGGGCCAACGGCACCGGTCTATATAGCACATCTTGTCATTGTTTTTCACTTGACATTTTTTTTTTTGAAATTGCAGGCCGATGAGGATTGCGTTTATACGTTATATATAAGGACTGGCTCAATCTTCAAGGGAGGAACCGACTCCATAATCAGCGTCAGACTCTACAACGCTTACGGCGACTACGTCGAGATTCCGAATATAGAAACATGGGGCGGCCTTATGAGTCCTGGTCACAATTACTTCGAGAGGGGAAATCTCGACATTTTTAGCGGCAGAGCACCTTGCTTGAAATCTCCAGTTTGTGCCTTGAACTTGACCTCCGATGGAACTGGCTCTGGTGCGAGCTGGTATTGTAACTATGTCGAAGTCACCACCACCGGAGTCCACGCTCCTTGCTGGCAGCAGCAATTCACGGTGGAGCAGTGGCTTTCCGTTAAGGTTTCACCGTATGAGTTATCCGCCATCAGGAATTATTGTGGATCTTATCTTTCCGAAATTAACGGCGGCCGTCGCCCTGATCGGCTTAAATCACCTGTCCTGTGAATTAGGCGCGATGATATTGTATGATTGGAAATAGTTAAAATATATATATATATATAGAGAGAGAGAGAGAGAGAGAGACCATTTTTATATGAAATGGGATTTATTTAGATTATTTTATATGAAAAATGGTCTATTATAAAATATAAAAATAAGAATTAGCAGTTGGTTTGTGTAATGTTCAGCTTCTTGGATGTTAATTATTATGTAATAATAATAATAATGAATAATGCCCTTATAAAGGCCTTTCTATGGCCTTTTGTTTAGAATGTTATTGTAAGGTACAATTTGGCTTTTATTTTTAGGAGAAGCTGATCTTAAATAATAAGTAAGAAATCTCCCAAGTTAATAGAGAGTAATTACTTTTTATTTTTCTTTTTATGACTAATATTAATTTTAAATTCATGAAAATTAAAAATTAGAAGTAGTTATTCATGTGTGAACTTTTTTTTTTTTTTGGTTGAAAATTAAATTTTTTTTTTTTTTAACTGATGTAGTTGTTTCTTAATATTAGTAGGGTGCATTTTCACCCCTTTGTATTATGTAGTTGATAGCTTTCAAATTAAATGAAAATAAATTTATATAAATATATTTTTATTTTAATTATTTATTAAATAAAAAAAATTAATCTATCCTCTTAGATTTAATAATTTCTGAATATTTTGATAAATATTAATTATGAATTATTTTTTTAAAGTTGATAAAATTTAATAAAAACTAAAAATTATGATTATTGATTAAAATTTTTATCTAATTAATTTTTTTTTTTAATTTTAAATCGATAATTACTGCCAAGTTCCAACTTTGCACTTCTTTTTAATTTAAAAAGGCATCTAGTATATTCTTGGGTGGGATCTCATTAATCTGTCGTTACTCACATTAATGAAGCTTGGAGAAGGTAGAAAAATAATATTGATTAATGGGGGTCGGTTGATGTACATGACACATGGCAGTAATTCTCAATTTAATATTTGTATTTGTAATTAATATTATATAATAATATTTCTTAAAAAAAATGAATTTGATTTATTTGAAAATCTTCAACATCAATTACTATTTTATTTATGTTTAAATAAAATTGTCATTGTCTGCATTTCTGGCTGGTTTTGTAAGGTGTTTATAAATTTTAACAAAATTATAATTAAATCATATTTAAATTTAGATAATTCAAATAATAATTCAAGTTATATATTAAAAATATGACTTGAATTACCAATATTTAAATCTAATTCGGAGCCATATAAGTAAAAAAAAAAAAAAAAAAAATCATCCCACCACATTTATTTAGATCAGGCTGGCAGATATTTATTAGTTGAACTAATATTGACATCCCTATTCCAAACAATCACAAGGGCAAATATATCCTTCAAAGGCTGAACAAGAGATAAAAACTTGATGAAGAACAAAGTCTTGAGAAACCACCAACCTCCACAAGTACCACTTGTTAGACTTTAGTGTCGTATCTATTTTGATGGTTATAAATACTAATTTAATGAACTTATAAATTTGTTTGATTATATGCAAAATTTTTTAAGTATTTCTTTGAAGTATTGTATGATTCTGTTACATCGCAGGCACGATCACTTGTAGTCACAGGTGCGACATTAGGAACAAACTAGGTCACAGATGCAACAAAATAAGTCATAGTCTTGAAAAATTTTAGGTTGTGGGCGTAAAATTAATTTAAGAAATTCTAAAAAATATCCAGTAGCTTCAAGATAAACAATGTCCCTTTATTAGCGGACGTGACACAAAGAAGTCGCATGTGTGATAAATTTATTCGTGGGCGTGAAATTAAAATTAGAATATCTCAAAACATCCAGTAGTTTCAAGTTGAACAGCGACTCTCAATAGCAGGCGTGACATTAAAATGTCGCAGGTGCGACTAGATATAATCGCAAAGATGACCATATCATTTGTGGGCGTGAATTTTAATTCAATCAAGTTCAAATGCTTAGTAATGTGATTGGTTGCGGGCGCTACAATTACAAGTCGCAGGCGCTACTTGGTAAAATTCAAATTTACTCTTTATCGAGCCAAATGATCAGATGCACCCATAAAATAGTCATTGGAGTGAAATTTCAGGTGCATTTATTGCTAGAAAAAAAAAAGTCTAAACGACTCTTTTTTGAACCAAAACTATAAATATGAGTTGATTTGTATTAAATGAATGTAGAACAACCTTAAACAAATTTATAAGTCATTTATTGAAAGATTATTCATATTTATTATACAAAAATCAATATATACTTGCATTTATTGTATATCTTCAAAATTATTGAAGATTATTGATTATAAGAGAGTTTGGTAAAAAGGGAAATTTTTTTTCGCATCTCTTATAAATTTTTTTAGATTGTGTGTGAGTCTAATTTAAGAAAAACACATTGTAAAAAGTTAGAGTGTGAATCAAAATACTTAGATTTGATCTTGAACCTGTAAAAAGATCAAATATAGTAAAATACTCAAGTGTGATTTTGAGAAGTGGACGTAGGTTCGTTTTGGCCGAACCACTATAAATTTTTATGTTAATTTTCTTCTTCTCTTCCTTTATCATATTTTTAATTGGTCATTATTTGTAAAAGACAATCAATTTACCCCCTCTTGATTACCAAAGAATTAACACCACTATTTTCTTTGGAAAGATTCAATGTTTAATGCTTAAAAAACCCTTCAAACTCACTACCATCCAAAGAGGGAAGAAGCAATTTTAAAGGTTAGGAAACTCAAATTTGGCAATACTAACTAAACTATCATAATCATAAAGAGATAAATTACCATACAAAAAATGAGAAAAACACAGAAAACCAAAACAAGAAAAAGAGAAGAAGAGGTCCGGCAGCACCTCTTAGACTACAACATCAAGAAAGTATAGAGAGAAAGAAAGTATAGAGAGAGAAAAAAAAAAGTTGGTATTATATTTAGTCAAATTAAAGAGTTAGAAAATAGTCCTAATAAGAATTTGATAATAAAAGAAGGAAAAAAGTTGTTTTTGTGTCTTAATTTTTGAGTAATAATATATATGTGCATATTAATAGTTACATATAATAAAAATATAAATAAAAAAAATCACATAACATAATTATATGTATGCAAAAATAAAAAATGAATGTTGACTTAATTTAAAATAATTTACAATTGTTGTCCGGTGTTTTCATATAATAATATTTAGATGTTAAAAAACAAATTATATTTTTTGTATAATCTATAAAATCAGGAACTAATTTTAAATAAATATTCATCTATTTTAAATCATGACTATATTAAAAAAAATTAAATAAATTAAGAAGTTAAATTTACTTCATTTATTTTGAGATTTTCTTATTCTTTTCTCTTCTTATGTTGAGTTAGTTTCATTCATAGTCCCTCAACTTTAACTAACGCACTTTATGATCCTCTAACTTTAATTTGTAACGATAAAATCTCTGAACTTTAGTTTTTAAAACATTAAAGTCCATTTCCAAAAATAAACTAATATTTAATTATATTTTGATCCCTGATTTTCAAAATACTGTTCATATAGGTCCAAAATTTATTTAATTTGCTAGTTTATGGATGAAATTTTTAGAGAGAATTCATTAATCCCTGGAAGAGTGTATAATAGTATAAAACACTTTTCGATTACAGACAGAAAAGAGCATCCATTGATACAGTGAGAATATTCTTGGGTTTGTGAGAGAATTAAACATAGGGACGAATTAATTAGAATTGATTCTATTTATAGAAATTCTCCCTTAGAAAATAAAATTGCCCATGAATATTATGGTGTAGATGACATAATTGAATTTCTAGAAAAGCAGTATCCGGTGTTTAATCAATTAGCCATTTTAGATCAAGATACTCATTTGGTAACCTCTAGAACTTTAAATTGGAGTGATAATCTAAAAAGAGATTATTTAATTTGGAAAAGATTGTACTTCAGAAAAAATTGACTTTTTTCTTGCTCTCTGAGAAGATTCTCTAGGTCTAGAAAATTGGGTAACATTTTTAGAAAATAAAGAAAAAAATGAAAATACACCCAGTAGTTCTAAATAAAAAATGGGAAGATTAGATAGGGAAGAGAGTGTCAGTTCTAATCCTTCAGAATTGATTTCATTCCAAAATATTCGTAATGAGGTGAGCCTTCTCCTTGAGCAATTGCATGCAAAAGGAAATACAGGCGATTCACCAGAACAGAGAAATGCTTTAGCAAAAGAAGTAGGAAAATTGGTGAATGATAGGCTTGATACAATCGAGCGAGAAAGAGTGTTGAAAAAACCTCTTTCTGAAAAAGAAATTTTGCAATTAAGGAAAGACAAAATAGTTCCTTATATTGTTGACCCGGACATCAAAGCTGCTAATCAGGAGAGTAACAAAGCAGCTGAAGACCTTAGAAAATCTTTAGGTCTGGTAGAAGAAACTCCTTTGCATTTAGATGATAGAACATTTAATGAGCTTCTTGCTACGAAGAGGGCAGAATATAAACCAAATTATCCCC
>CANXYC011336740.1:0-13330 GCA_948193065.1 Aleurites moluccanus
GATTGAAAACAAAGAGATGGAAATGAAGGCAGAGAGAGAACAAAAAAGGAAGAGCAGTAATAGAGGTCAGGGAAATCAGAGAAGATCTGAGGGACAGGATTATCATACTAGACCTGCTACAGGAGGGTTTCAATCATCTCAAAGTAGACTGTTTGATAGTGCTAGTAGAGGTTAGACTCGATCAGTGATAGCTTCATCAGCTCCTCGACCAGTTACTAGTGTTATCAGACCTAAGCAGTCAGGATAGTCCATTCCCATCTGTAGAATATGTAACAAAAGACATCCTAGTGTATGTAGGTTAGCTATTGGGGCTTGTTTGAGATGTGGACAATAGGGTCACTTTATCAGAGATTATCCATTTACCAGGGGAACATAGGGAGCACCTATAATGTCACGATATACGGTGCAGAGAAATGTTAATAGACCTCCACTTGGTAGGGGTCGAGGTCAAAATATAGCACCATCATAAGATCAAACATCAGCTGGACGAGGTCAGGGTAGAGTTTTTGCTATCACCCAACAGGAAGCTCGGGCATCTAATGCAATAGTAGAAGGTACAATTTCAATTCAGACAGAGTTAGCTAAAGTGTTATTTGATACTGGCACTACACATTCTTTTGTATCTTCTGCTTATATAGATAAATTGGGAAAAGAGAGTTGAAAAATGGAAATGCCTTTTGATGTTTCTACGCCGTTGGGTAGAACTATTGTAGTGGATAGGGAATATGAAGGTTATAGAGTGGGAATTGAGGGAAGAAACTCACCAGTGACCTTGATTGAGTTACCCATACTGGAGTTAGATATTATATTAGATATGGATTGGTTATTCCAGAACCGAGCCTCTATCGATTGTCATGGGAAGAGGATAGAGTTAAGACCAGAGGGTCAACCTACTTTTATATTTCAGGGTGATAGAGGTGACGCGCGGGGTAATATCATTTCAGTTATTGGTGCTCGAAGATTATTGCGAAAGGGATGTCAGGGATATTTAGCTCAAGTGATTGATACGCGAGTATCTATATCTGGGGTTGATCAGATTCCCATAGTAAATGAATTTCCTGATGTTTTCACCGATGACTTACTAGGATTAGCACCTGATCGGGAGATTGAGTTTGAGATCGAGGTTATTCCTGGTACTGATCCGATTTCCATCCCTCTTTATCGTATGGCTCCTATGGAATTAAAAGAATTAAAGGTACAACTTCAGGAGTTGTTAGATAAGGGTTTTATTAGACCCAGTAGTTCACCATGGGGCGCTCCAGTGTTATTTGTGAAGAAGAAAGATGGGTCTTTACGGATGTGTATAGACTGCCGGCAGTTGAATAAAGTAACGACCAAGAATAAATATCATTTGCCAAGGATAGATGATCTATTTGATCAGTTACAGGGGGCCAGTCATTTCTCAAAAATTGATCTGAGGTTGGGTTACCATCAATTGAAGATTCAAAAAGAAGATGTGCCGAAAACTGCTTTTAGAACCCGATATGGTCATTACGAGTTTTTAGTGCTGCCATTTGGTTTAACCAATGCCTCTGCAACTTTCATGGACTTGATGAATCGGATACTCAAGCCTTATTTTGATAAGTTTGTCATTATTTTCATTGATGACATCCTTATCTACTCAAAAAGTCAAGAAGAGCATGAAGAGCACTTGAGAATTGTATTGCACACACTTCGGGAACACAACTTGTATGCTAAGTTGTCGAAGTGTGAATTTTGGCTGTATGAGATATGTTTTCTGGGGCATTTGATCAATAGTGAGGGAATTAAAGTTGACCCTAGAAAGGTAGAAACGGTAGCTGAATGGCCCAGGCCCACTAATGTTATCGAGATTTGGAGTTTTCTAGGTATGGCAGGCTATTACAGAGGATTTGTGAAGGATTTTTTTGCGAATAGCCACTCCGTTGACCAAGCTTACCAGAAAGTAAGTAAAGTTTCAGTGGGATGATTCTTGTGAGGATAGTTTTCAGAAACTTAAAGTTCATCTCACTACTGTTCCGATACTTGCTTTACCATCTGGGTCTGGTTAATTTGCAGTGTACTGCGATACTTCTAGAGTGGGACTTAGATGCGTGCTTATGCAGAATGACAAGGTGATAACATATGCTTCACGGCAGTTGAAAAAGCACGAAGTGAACTACCCCACTCATGACTTAGAGATGGCAGTTGTCGTTTTTGCACTAAAAATTGGGAGGCATTATTTGTATGGGGAGAAATGTGAGATCTTCATGGATCATAAAAGTGTTCAATACATTCTGAAGCGGAGTGATCTAAACCTAAGGCAGAGGAGATGGGTGGAGTTGGTGAAAGATTATGACTGTCAGATACTATACCACCTAGGTAAAGCCAATTTTGTAACGGATGTTTTAAGCCAGAAGTCTATGGGCAGTTTGTCATATATAGCAGTGGATAGAAGACCATTAGTCAAGCAGTTGAAAGAACTATTTAATATGGGTATCAGGTTGGAGATCACTGATTCAAAAGCTATGATTGCACAGTTTCAAGTGAGGCCAATGTTGATTGTAGAAATTGAAGCTTCACAGAATAAAGATCCAGACTTGATACAGATAAAGAAAGATGTAGAAAAGTACAAAGAAGACAAGTTAGAGGAGAAGTCTTCCGATTTCAAAGTAGAGAATGGGGTACTGAAATTGGGTCACAGATGGTGTGTACCAAATGTGGATGGACTCCGGGAAAAGATCATGCATGAAGCTCATTATGCAACTTATAGTGTTCATCCTGGAGCAACAAAGATGTATCATGAGTTGAGAGATAGTTACTGGTGGTCAGGGTTAAAGAAAGATGTAGATAAGTTTGTGTCTACTTGCTTAACTTGTCAGCAAGTGAAGTTTGAGCACCAGAAACCTTGAGGGTTGTTACAGGAAATCATATTACCAGAATGAAAATGGGAGCAGGTGACTATGGATTTTGTTGTTGGGTTGCCACGAACTGTAAAAGGTTATGATTCCATTTGGATAATAGTTGATCGACTTATGAAGTCTGTTCATTTCCTCAAAGTTAAATCAACATATACAACAGCTCAGTATGTGCAGTTGTATGTTGACAAAATTATACGCTTACATAGGGTACCAACATCCATCATTTCAGATTTGGGTCCTCAGTTTACGTCTCGATTTTGGCAGAAGTTTCAAGAAGCGATGGGAACTCAACTGAGATTCAGTACTGCCTTTCATCTGTAGACAGATAGGCAATCTGAGTGGACCATTCAGATATTGGAGGATAAGTTGAGATTGTGTGTTCTGCATTTTGTTGATAGTTGGGATCAATATTTACCACTGGTAGAATTTGCTTATAACAATAGCTATCACTTCACAATTGGAATGGCTCCATATGAAGCATTGTATGGCCGGAAGTATAGATCTCCAGTATGTTGGAATGAGCCAGGGGATAAGCTGATTGAAGGTCCAGATATGATCAGAGTAACAATGGAAAAAGTGTCGATCATCAGAGACAGGATGAAGACAGTATTCAGCAGACAGAAGAGCTATGCCGATCCGAAGAGAAATGATGTACATTTTGCAGTTGGTGATAATGTATTCTTAAAAATTTCCCCAATGAAATGAGTAATGAGATTTGGAAAAAAAGGGAAATTGTCACCAAGATATATAGGGCCATTTAAGATACTGGATAGAGTTGGGAATGTGTCCTATCGCTTAGCTCTTCCTCTGAGCTTAAGCCATGTGCATCCAGTCTTTCATGTTTCTATATTAAGAAGGTACTTATCAGATCTGTCACATGTCCTTACAGTACAAGAAATTGAAGTGGATGATAAGCTATCATATGAAGAGGTTCTAGAGAAGATAATGGATAGACAAGTGAAAAGATTGAGGAATAAAAAAATTCCAATGGTGAAAGTATTATGGCGGAATCAAAGTACTGAAGAATGCACTTGGGAAAGTGAGTCCATTATGTAACAGAAGTATCCTTAGCTATTTTTCACTTAAGGCAAGACTGTTGTTTTTAAATTCGAGGACAAATTTATTTATACGGGGGTAGAGTCTAATAACTCACCCAAGTTTAAAAGGAAATTAAGAAGAAATATTAAAAGTTTAAAAGGGATTTATGAAAAATCGAATGAACAGTCAATCGGGTAGAAATTTTTTTTTTTTTTTGAGATTCTCAAGAGATCAATAACAAAAATTAATCAAGGAAAATTAAATATAGATATTGAAGGGAATTATAGAATTTAATCGAATAAAATAGATAATGAAATAATTAATTCTAGTTAGAAGCTTTAAATAAGCTTAATTGTAAGTATCGCATAGAACTCGATTTTTAATTAAATAATTGTAGCTCTTTTGATAAAGTGACCTTAATGAACATTAAAATAGACATTATAAAGAATGTATTAAAAATATATAGGGGAGAAATTAAATGTAGAAAAGTATTTAAAAAATTAAACGGAAAATGAGATAGAAATTAAATTGAAAATAGCAAAATAGTAAATATGGGTAAATTTTAAACTAATAGACATATATAACCCTTAGTCAAATGAATTATTTTCCCCATTTGAACACCCCCATAGCCGGCCACAATTGTTGAAGCTTCAAGAGAAATTTTTCTTCATACCTTATCCAAAATCCATGATCCAACCTTCCATCCTTCACAAATAATCATCCCCATCATCTCTAATTAAATTATTTGGGCTTGGATCAAGCATTTGGAGCTAAGGATCTCAAGAGGGAATTTATTCCCTTTCTCTAAAGTTTGATTTTTTTTGTTGTAAATGAGAGAATGGAGGTTGGGTAGTATTTCTATGGAGTTAGAATTGGAAGAAACATGTTAGATGGGAAGATTGAGTTAGGGTTTGGTTTAGGTAAAAATTTCCATTTTTGAATTAGTATAATATAAATTAAATTGATAGTGTAAGAAACCTTATATGAGGTTATATGTAAGTAATTAGTAGTTAAAAATGGAATTGAGGCTTGTTGTGTGAAGTTGTGTGTTGGGGGAAATTTTTGAAATTTCATAATTTCTGAAATTCCTGGTTATGAAAAGAATATTGAGCCCTCAAGTTCGTGGCCTTAAATTCATAAATTGGAAAATAATAAAACATAAAAGTTGTAGCTTTATGTGTCATATTATATGTGTAGAAGTAAGTTTTGCCAAATTCATTTTGTGTTGTGAGATACAAAGCCCTGATTAGGACTGGCTCGGGTTAGGGTTTCCATTGAGATACTCTATTGAATTTTGCATTTTATATGACCTTAAGATTTGATTCAGGAGAAACTCATAACATGAAAAATGTTCCTTTATGTCTTATATAAAAACCTGTGAAAAGATAATGGGAATTATACACTTACATACTGAGTTATAAGTAAAAGAGTAAAGATTGTTCGGATGAAAGTTGCAGGCAGGTTGTAGAGTTGCAGGACCTAGTTTAGAAATTCACCATAAATTGTGTAGTAACGGAAATGGTCTCAATTTTGGATATATTAGAACCTGAGATATCTAGTTTAAATAGGAAAAAGAATTGAAATAATTGGATAAGTTTAGTGGGAGATATTAGTAAACGAACCAAGATTGCCAAAACCTGAGATTTTGATAATTAAGGGGTTTTTCAAAGTTACTTTAGAATTTGTGTAATTCAACATTGGATTGAACCTAAATTATGTTTAAATTGTATTATAGCTTTAAGAGGCAAAGAAAAGGAAGCATAAGAAGGGAGCTTAGTTTAGGTGTTTTGGTTTGTAAGGTGAGCAACTATATATTACTTCATTTGTAATTGTTCCTAATTCTAATTATTGAAACCACTTTGTAAGTTAATAAATATTGACCAATGTACATTGTTCCTCTTACTTAAATTTTGTTTCCATTCAAGCATGTTTTCATTAGATTTATCATTGCATATAATTGAATAATCTATTGAATCCCATATTCCTAGAATAGCCAAATGTGGATATATATAATAATATCGAATTGTTAACCTATTCTAGTAAAACAGATGTGTAATTTCACTTTGCTTCTGAATGCATCCTTGGTACTAATTAATTTAGATTATAGCCATTGGAATGATTTGAATTGTTATCTTTTGTCGAAAATCTAATTGATATCTTTCATATAATTACTTAATTATTGTTACATTATTGATATGAGCATTGCTAATGTTATTGATAAATGCATAATGGACCTTAGGTCATTATGTAATGAACCCTATTAATGCATAGTATGTACATGATAGATATCCCTCTCGATGGGGCTATGATAATACATCGAGACTTTGTGCACATTGTACTTTTTAACTGACCCTAGCTAAAGGGGGGGTAAGGTTCTAGCCCTGCGGTTTGATCAACCGTATGACTACCATGTAGGCATGTTACCAAGATGTAGCCTCTGCTGAGTTTTTTGGTATATTGATTATCTGTCAACATAATGAAATACATTGGTATTCTCATTATTATCAAATTCTATTGCATTTGTTATAACCAATTGTTGACAACCAATTCATTGATATATCTTTAAATTTCATTTGACGATGTTCTTTACAATGGTTATGATTCCTCCTATTAATATTTGATATTCATTATTGTATATATGTATATTGAACTATTATCTTTCTTGTAAATAGCATTGAATACCTAGCCACAAGTGTGGTAATATATTGTTACTCACTGAGATATTCGTATCTAACTCTCGTGCATTTATATTTTTCAGGAGCAAAGTAGATAGAGGCGATTCCACTTCTTCTCTCTTCCTCCAGAGTAAAATTTTCTGTATCTATGTAAAGACTCTTTATTTTATAATTATGGATTTTTCTTTAGTAGTTCCATGGTTTTGTAATGAAAGATTTAGTAAGATAATATAAAAAAAATAAATTTGTGTAAATGAGATGTAAAATATTGAATTGGGGAAAAGGAATTAAATGTGATATACATGCTGTAGTATGAGATGAATAAGGGAATAGAAGTGTTGATTTGTACAGGTTGTGTTATTGTTGAATATGAAGAGAGGGACTTGAATCCTGGGATAGATTATAAAAGAAAGGAAGTTATAGCGAATTTTCTGTAGAAATACAGAATAAGGTTCTATGGGTTTAGGTGGCCTTATGCCTTTCCCATACCCTAGAACCGTTACATTTCCTGAATTGGGATGTGACAGTTTGATTCTTGATTCTTATATTATTATGATGAAATAAATGTTGGATGAATATTAATGAATTGGTAGGTGGTTAGGACCATTTATGAAGAAAGAGAAGAAAAAGAGTTGAAAATGGAATAGTTTGAAATGAAAAACGGAGCTATCATAAATTTAAGCCCGACACTTTCACGCCCGTGAAAAGAGCTATTCACGTCTGGTTTCGAAACACTTCTTCACCGTCGTGAATGGACGTTTAATGCTCATGAAAAAAAATCGGAAGAATTGACCAATTTACACAGAAATTTTTCTCACGGTAGTGAATGATTTCTCACTCCCGTGAGGAATCTTCACACCCATGAAAGGCTTGCTGATAGGAATCTCTCATGTTTTCTCCATTCTAACTTATCCAAATTTAATCAACTTATACATACACATGTTTAACACCTCAAAATTAGTCATAACTCATCATGTCTCAATATATAATCATTCTAGGAGTAATCTATACTCAACGTAATATTTTAGATTATCTACCATGCACATATAAACATACATATGCTAACATTCATCAAATAAACATGAATGGACACATATCTACTCTAACTTTCCAAGCACTGGGTATTACAATTACCAATTCAATAAATAGGTATTTTCAATCATTTAAACATGCCAATGGGTTTAAGTAAACATATCAAGGAAATTTCTACAATTCCATTCGATAACAAATTCAAGTAAAGTAATATACATATTATCCACCTCAATAGCCAAAATCCAAAAATCAAGCTTCCTCCTCTATTCAACAAAGACAAAAGAGGTGAGCATAAAATTTTTCATCCTCTTTAGATGCTACACATATAATTAAATATAATTTAGTGTCAATTTGATAAGAACTTACATTAATTAAAACTCTAATTAATCAATTTCCCTAAAATTTGGTTAATTTCAACTTTCATCCTACTGGCAGCCTTAGTTTTCTCAGTCATATCTCCCTCTATACTTATCCAATTATTTCAATTATTTTTTCTAATTAAATTAGACATTTCAGGATCTAATATATCCAAAAATCAATTTTTTCTAAGCTTTATACAATTTATAGTGGAATTTCTAAGTCGGTCATGAGTCCTGCAATCTACCCTGCAATTCCTATGCGAGCAACCTTTACTATTTCACTTGTAACTCATTATTTAGATATTAAAATATGGTTCTATTTTCTCAAAATTTTAGCTAAGACAGCAAAAAATATTTTTCATGTTTTGAGTTTCCCATGAATCGGACTATAATATCCTCAAAATTGCAAAACTCAGTAGGGTCTCTCAGCACAAACCCTAATATGAGTCAGTCTTACTCAATGATCTATATCTCTTAACAAAGTAAGAATTTGACAAAACTTCCTTAAAGAAAAGTAATATAGACATAAAATCTACAGCTTTCATGTTTTAATAAATTTCAAATTCTAACTCTAAGGGCATGAAAACTCAGTCCCAAGATTCTGTCAATTCACAGGAAATTCAAAATTTTCAAGGATTTACTTTTAATCTCACTTTATTTCACTAATTAAACCTCTAAATTAACATTAAAACTTATTGAATCATAACATGAGACAAGTTAAGATTTTTACCTTTTGAAGCACTTTGAAGAATTTGTTTTAACTATCTACAAATTTGATGAAGAAAAGGAACTTTGGAGATGGAGGTATGAAAATTGATGAAGATGGAGGGGTGATTTGAGTAAGTGAGGTGAAGCAAAATTTTAGAGAATTTTATAGTAGAATTTTCAACCAAAGGAAGAGGAAGAAGATGATAGTGATAATTTTCTCTAATTTTTTTTATTTATAATAATTAATAACCAATTAGAATTTAGGAAAAAAATTAAAGAAAAATGAAAAGGAAATGAATTTAGCCTAAGTTTGTGTCTAAATTATTTTAGACAAAATTAAGCAAATTAGTTTTGGTGGAGAGACTCCCACTTGGCTGGCTACCATGTACCCAATAATTATTATTTTTATTATTTTTATTTATTAATTATTGGTTAAATTAATTTTGACTAATTTTCTCAAAATTTACAAAATTGTCATTTTCTTCTTCTTATTCTTCTATCTCTTTTACTTCTCTATTTTAGCATTTAAATTTTATTAATATCACTCAATTCTATTTTTAACTCATCCATTATTCATCAAATCTTAGGTGTGGAAAGAAAAATTAGACAAAAAATTACTTTAAAATTTATTAAAAATTGAATACCGAAAAGTATTCAAACCTAAGTTTTCTAAGTTTTTTTTTTAAGTCTTTTAATTGATTTAATTAATTAACACTCTTTCTAATTCATTTAATCCTCTAATTATTTTTTCCGTGCTACTAATCTACCCAACTTAGGTTAACCATAATTAATTCTAAGTAATGCACTTTCTAAAATCTATAAAAAAATTGATTATCGATGCTTGTTTCTTGTAACTACCTTTAATCGTTTTAAATTTTTAATTAGGGTTATTACATATAATTTTCTTTGAGAATGGTTAAATTAAGTTTAAGAAATATCTAAAAAAGCTTTAGAAAGTCTCTAATTGCAATAATTTGATATCGATAATGTTGGGTAATGAAAACCCTAAATTTATGAATTATTGTAATATGTTAGGCTTGGAATATTAAGTGCTATTAAGTAGATTTAGAGTTTAATAGAAGGTTTTGAGCTTTGGTTTGGATTGTTGCTTTATAGAGGTGAGTTATGCATATGTGCTTTGTATGTATTTGTATACGTATATATAATCCTTCAGCTAAAATTCATTCTAAGCATATCTATGCAATTGTTAAGTTGGTATTTCCTTGAAACCAACGATATTTGTTATAAATAAATATATCTTGATACCATTATTGTGCTTTAGAGTTAGTATTGCTATCCATTTCTTTGGAACCAACTCCTTATTATAATATAAGCCGATTATTCTAAAATGTTCATTGATTAATAAGAACCTTTGTTATAAATAATTATATTATGAACTAAGTAGATGTTATTGTCAGAATGCCTTCCCTATGAGGGATAAATCATAAAACTGTGTATATCAGTGACTCGACTAATAGAGTCAAAGTATCAGAGTCCTTCCTAGAGGGGACAAAGTTTCTCTAGGCGTATGTCAGCGCAAGCACATGTACTCTTTATGGAGATCGTAGTACTCATGTTCTGTTCATGGATGTTGTTAGGCTCATGTTTTGTTTCTCTGTTGTTCTGACATCTACTTTGCGTACTATATATATATATATATATATATATATATAAATATATGATGTGTCATTCTTATAGGCACTTCTGACTTCTGATTTCTAACCTCTGTATATGATCTCTAATTTTGATTTTGATATGTATATGACCTTTGATTATATATTAATATCTGTAATATAAACTCTATTTGTTATATATATGGATAAAGATAACACTCCAAACCTCTGATCTGATTATGAACTATTAGTCCCTTTGGCAACCAAGAAGGGGGGTGAATTGGTTGTCTTTAAAAATAATAACCAATTAAAAATTTGATGAAGGAAGAGAAGAAGAAAAAAACAACATAGAAATTTATAGTGGTTCGGCCAAAACAAGCCCACGTCCACTTCTCAAGATCACACTTGAGTATTCCACTACCTTTGATCCTTTTGCAGGTTCAATATCAAACCTAATTCACACTTTAACCTTTTACAATGTGTTTTTCTCAAACTAGGTTCACACAAAACTTTTTACAATAAATGCAAATCTAACTTGATTTTTCACAATAAATATGAATGATCTAGCAATAAATGATTATGAACTTGTTTAAAGGTTGTTCTCTGTTCATTTAATACAAATCAACTCATATTTATAGTTTAGAGTAAAGAAAGAGCCGTTTAGACTCATTTTTTCTCAATAAATGCTCCTGAGAATTCGCTCCAACGGCTATTTTACAGGTGAGTCGCGCTCGCGACTCGGACCGTCGCGCCCGCGACTGGCTTTACTCTTTTTGGCTCGAAGAACTTTGAATTTGAATTTTTCTCGTCGTGCCCGTGACTGATTATGTCGCGCCCGCGACTTTTTGTGAGATTTTAAATTTCAAACTCTTCTTGAACTTCTTCACACCTGCGACTGAGCTTGAACAGTCCTGTGAATATCCTTGGTCGCACCCGCGACTGAATCATGTCGCACCCGCGACTACAACACACTGTTCAATCTGAAGCTACTGGATGTTTTGAATCATGCAAACTTTATTTTCACGCCTGCGAATAATTTCGTCACACTCGCTACTTCACTTAGTCGCGCTTGCTATTGAATCATGTCGCATCCGCGACTGAAATGATCTGTTCATCCTGAAGCTACTGGATGTTTTGAATTATGCAGACTTTTAATTTCGCGCCTGCGAATAATTCTGTCACACCCGCTACTTCACTTAGTCGCGCCCGCTACTCTCTTGTGTTGCGCCCGCTACTGGATGGACGTTGTTCACCTTGAAGCTGCCGGATGTCTTGAGATTTTAGGACTTTAATTTCGCGCCCGCGACTTTAACCTTTTCAAGACTGTGACTAGATTTGTCGCACCTGTGACCAAGCTTGTATCTAATGTTGCACCCGCGACTACACCTGGTCGCGCTCGCGACTAAGCAGCATCCTGCAATACTTTAGAGAATTTCTTGGAGATTCTTACACATAATCAAACAAACTTATTAGTCCAATAATTTGTTATTTGTAACCATCAAAATGAGTATGAAGAAGACCTTAAGGTCTAACATTCTTGATTCAAGTTCTAGTTTGATTAATTAAATAATCAAATTTATTATTCTTGTTCCAAGTTATTGATTAAATATTAAAAAAAAAAAAAATAGGTGGGTTGCTAGTTCTGTAATTTTTGCGGAGTTGTCTTGGACTCCAGGTGACCTAATTCAAACTGAAGATAGGGCTCACAGGATTGGCCAGTTTCTTCGGTCAAAATATTGTTGCAAGCCTCTACTGCAGTAATTATATGGGTCAAGGCAAGAAATTCAAGGCTTGAATCTTGCAAGCCTCTAATGCCACCATCGGCTTCCTCGAATCACCCACAACCTCCATTGCAGCAAATCAGCGATTCTCCAACCAAGCAGATCGGTGAAGAACAGTGTTTTGAAACTAGTTCGGTTTGAATTGTTGGTTCGACTCACATTGTTGGTTCGGTTCAAATCTTTGGTTTGATTCAATGGTTTGATTTAATTAGTTTGATTTAAATCACTGGTTTGATTCAATTGGTTAGATTTAAATTATCAGTTCGATCTACTGGTTTGATTTAATTGGTTCGATTTAATTGTTTCCATTCAAATCATCGGTTCGATTCACTGGTTTGATTTAATTGGTTCAATACAGGTGCACTTGTTCCACATTTTTTTTTCTTCTTCTATATAATTTTTGTTATATATAATTGTCTATTCAAATATATAGAAGAATGGATAAATGTGTTCCGATTGAGATCGTCAAATTGGAAACGTTTAGTGGATCTGAATTTAATTCCTGGAAGCGAAAAACTCAATTTGGACTGAAATATGAAAATATATTCTACACTGTTTTAAGTACCTTTGTTGATACAATGGAGGAGGTTGATGAACTTCAATGGAATAAGGATGATGACTTCTGCAAGGACTATCTTTTGAATTGTCTCTCTGATCAGTTGGCAGAAGTTTTTAGCAAATATAACACTGCTAAAAAAATATGAGATAATTTAGATGCTCAATTTACAAAAGAAGGAGGAATTGTCAAAAACTCACCTAGTTGACAAATTCATGGATTTCAAATTTAATGAAAATATGGAAATCACTCCTCAAGTAACTGATCTAGAAAATCTGAGATCTAAATTAAATAATGAAAAGATCATAATCTGTGATGCCTTCTTAGTTGGGACAATAATTTACAAACTACATTCTGCATGGCATACTTTTAAAACTGAAATGTATAGGAAAAAGGTGCAAGTGAGACTGGATGATCTCAAACGATTCATCAGAATCGAAGATGAGAACAGAGCTAGAAATAACTTGGAAATTGTCAGACAACAGCAGTAGGCTGCTAACACAATCACATATTCCAAGAAATTTTCTAGGAGATCCAAGTCGACAAAAAATGGACCCCCCAGGTTGGAAGCCAAAAAGACCATTTCTAAGAAGAAAAGGGGCAAGTGCCACAACTGTGGGAAATGGGGTCATTTCATTGCAGAATGTAAGGCTCCTATAAAAACTAAATCTAACACACCAAATAAAGAA